>CM070491.1:13431977-13737274 GCA_036324585.1 Champsocephalus esox
CATCAAAACGACCTAGACTTAACCTAACTTAGTATTAGTCACTTAATATTCAGTTTTGTCTTAAAATAAGTATCTAAAATAAATATTATTGTAAGTGATCAAATCTCTCGTTCAGAGATGTATGTTTCACTAAACATACATTTCTGAACGAGAGACTTCAACATTCTGATACTTGCAGTAATATTACATGAATCTGATATCATGTCCCTCGCTTCATTAGGTTTAATAAATCCTGTCGTTATTACAGCGTTTCCCTGATTAACCACAAGCAGAAAGGATGTTTCCTCATGGCAAAACATAAATGCTAATATTTGCAAATCCTTCATTATCCAAACTTCCTTTAGGATGTTTCTCTTGCCTTCAGAACAACTAAGTGAAAAGTGTCTGAGGTTTTTCAATGAGGCTGGTAGCATTTCATTACTTTCCAGTATGTTGGATAAATACTTTATTTGTCTGCAGGGCGCGAGGGGCCGAAGACGTCTCTCTGCTCCTAACATCCTTTATTAACCCTTCTCAGCGTCACAATGCTCATTATTAATATCAATGCTATTCTTTAGTATTCAGCAGATCAGCTGGGGAGAAGGCAGATACCAAAACAAACTGGAAGCTTTGGGCTGTATTCAAGTTTGCCTGGATCACAGTGCATCTTTATTATGTGACAAAAAGTGAAACACGATGGGAAATAAACGGCATATCATCAATATTCCTTCCAGATGCTTCACACAAAAATCTGTGTTTTAAAAGTTTGCCTGAATGGGAAAAAACGAAAAACTGGAAGATACCTGAGGGAGAGAAACAGAGGAGCTCTCTCCCAGGGGGGAAACACCTGTAATAGGTGTTGTGAGTGCAGAATAAGCTGTGTAATGAAATCTGCATTTGAACATAATAACAGTTGTTGCATCAATATGTTAGCATTATTAGCATATTTTTTTAAGTTGGATTTAGTTGTCTTTTCTTGCATGCAGTTTTTACACTTGAATGAAAGTCCTGGTTCCTGTAGTGTGTTATATAGGTTTTGTACATCTAAATCTGCAAAGGCTAAAATCACAAAGGTACCTCCAGATGGAGTTTCTCTTCCCAACTTCCTGAAACGCCTCCATCGTTGTCCTTTATTTACTTCCGTAACATAGTGACATCACAAAGCGCTTCTATTGGCTAGTGCTCCAAAACATTGTAAGTGATTTTTTGGTTATGGGGCGGGTCATCTTAGGGAGGTAAAACAATCAAAACAGAGCTGTGACACTTTGTGACACATAAACGTCATCTTTTCCTAAATATCTTCACCCATAGAGCAAATCAAACAAAAATGGCTCTTAATAGTATATGTACTCATCCAGAACAAGTATTTTTCTGCTTTGTATTTCTTATGTCATGTGCATTTCCCTTGTACAGTATGGATCCAATTAAATATTGAGTTTATAAACCTCACTTCTGCCATTGCGGTTGCATATATGAGAGAGCAGAGATGTCACTTTGAGTCAGGATGGAGAGACTGTTGGACGGTCGCTCTGCAAACAGTTTGTAAAGCAACTTCCAACTCGCACAGATTAAGATCTTAAAATAAAGGAGGGTGTGGGGGGAGGGAGGGGGCTGCAGATTTATGTGTTGATTTAAATGTGGTCCAAACACGAGCCAAGAGCCGCAGCATCCTCAGAATACCTCCCTCTGTAGGAATCAGGATGAAGGGTGGACAGGAAATATGGGAAGACATCCAAGAGACGTGCACTGAATTAAGAGACAGAGACAAAATACTAGTTGGCAGCTGCCCCTTTTTCACAGACTTTTATTCATGTCAAATGCTTCTCAAATTGAACCTTTCACACAGAGTACATCAGGAAAAGTGAGTGAGTTTATGAAAGTTCACTCTCATCTTTCACCCCATGCTTTTTTATGCTAAGTCATACCATAAGAAAATTCTGAACATTAAGAAAATGTAATACAAGTCTGTTTACTTTCCAGGAAATGCAAACGGCACCAAGAGAAATTAGGCAATCTCCTCCTGAAAGCATTCTGTGTGTTACAGCAAGTATCAAAATACCTTATACAGTACATCACCAGCACACCTTAAGGACTTAGAGAGGCAGATCTTTGAGAGATTTGATCTGTAGGTATGTTTTTCTCAAACACTATGTCTTTCAAATACTAAATACATCTCATATAAAGACTGAATCCAGCTGTGAATGCATCCACTAACAAGTATTGTGCGTATCAGAGAGATACATCTTCTTCCTTTGTGTCATAAAGCTCCATTGTTGTCCAAAAACTTTTTAAAACAATTTGTGGCTGCATTAGTTAAACTTTTCTGTGACCTTGATTCTATTAATACTGGATTTGTACTAAAAGTAATTAATGTTGACCTCTGACCTTTCATCATCATATTTAATTGTATGTTGCAATTCTCCACCAATGAGAAGTTGTCATTGATTTTCCGGCGCGTCAGTCAAGCCCTGTTGATGTGGAGGTCAATGGGAGGTGTTATCTCCCATTGGAGGAGCTGCCCTCCTAGTACTATTAGGGTCACTCTCAATCACCTACTGGAGCAGGACAGTAAATTATGCTCTTTCTACTACATTTAAAGGGGCCATATTATCCACATTTTCAGGTTCATATCTGTATTTAGTGCCTCTACTGTGACATGGCCCTGACTAATCACAGGTTGGCAGGGGCATGACGTGATGTCATGTCTGATTGGTCAATCCCTCAATTTTTTTTCACCAAGGGAAGCAAATTTTGGCTAGCCTCCTCTCGCAACAGAGAGTGCAATCTACTGTAGAGGGGCGCTGTTTCACTCTTTGTAAAATACTCAATGAGAATGGGGGAGCAACAGGCCGGTAGCAACACACCACAAAGAATTTCCGAAACTAAACAAAGTTTTTTAATTTTTTATTAAAATCATAACTACAATCCGAAAAAACAGGGGAAGCATGGCTTCCCTTAGCCTCCATGGGAAAGCACCACTGCCTTTAAGTAATTCATATTTCTTTCACCACTGCATGTTTTATACTGTTTATGTTTTCATGTTGTCACTGATTCATATATTTTGCCTTTAAAAAAACCTTCTACCTCTGAGCAGGAGGACAACAGAGTTAAAAAAAAAGCAAAGTGTTTCTTCTTCAGGTATTTCGCCAGCACTGCAGCGTGTCAGCGACACCAGAAAGCATGAAATGTGTTATTGATCGGAGTTCCCCTGACACAGAATGGGAGGAGGACAGAGCAGAGATGCATCTGCTGGATCCCCTCATGAACCGGTCAAGTGAGGCGACCCAATAATAGCAGGAGAGACGATGAATTAAAGCATGTCGGCTTTTCACGTTTTTTGCCGCCTTCAAGTTCAACTCAATTTATTTTATTCACAAACAGTTCGAAATACAGTTACAATCATAATCTTGTGAGCCATTGATTATATTCCACAGTATGTTTTGCACATTTCTGCATAATGCTACCTCTTTCGAAAACTGCACAGCTCTATGAGACTTCAATTTAAAAACTTACTTTACTGTTTTTTAATTTTTTATAAATTATTCAATGTTATTTATTTTACAATTTATATTTGTTTGGTAAATTGATTCCTCTTACTGTAACTTAACAACAACAACAACAACAACAACAACAACAACAACAACAACAACAACAACAACAACAACAACAACAACAACACCTGATTCTTGACAGACATCTTATTTTGTATCGTCTGAAATCTGCACCTTGATAAATAACCTTGAAAATAAATTCCGAAATTGGCCATTATTCATAATGAGTAACGTTCCTTTTTGGTACTGTATGTTTATTTTAATGCTAACAGTTTTGTGCTTCTGCAGGACTTTTATTTGACTCTGACTGGATATACTCATGTACAAATTCAAAAGAAGTCTGTAGATTTCCTTACGTCATGTTTTACACTTAGCCTTGTCTCAGTGCTTATTTATTGCCGATAATTTAATTTCAATAGATTTTGCCTGCTGTACGACCTGTTACTCTGTAACTTTTTTCTTCACCTCCTGTAAGGCTCTCCAAATCAGATTGAGAGCAACGCCAGATTACACAGTGGGTTACAGTATATGGGATTACTAAAACTGATGTGAAACAAATTGGGTCACAGCTCAGAGACCTAGATTCAGTAGAATTTGGATAATGTAAACTTTGTTTGTGTCGATATATTTAGAAGTAAAGCTTCTTAGAGATTATATTTCATACCAATAGATCTTTAATAATTCTTAGGCACTCGTTTTTTCGGGACAAAAACCCCAATACACTTGGCATTATTGTCAGTAAAACTTCCTCATCAGAAGTAGATAGTTATGGCTTATATATATTTTTGAATGTTATCAGACAATATCTTCATTATCAGTGGTCATCAGCCTCATAGATTTGGGACAAGTTATGTAACTTTATTGTCATGTCTTTCTTTTGGCTAGAAATGTATTTTATTTGGCATTGATCTGCCTTTAGATTCGTGCTGCACTTCCACCTCTTTTGGCTGAAATAAGAATTACAACAGCAAACACACTTGCCAACTATTTGTTTCCTCCTTTTTCACCATGGTTATAAACACAGGAGAGAACGAATATTTATTTTGAAATGTTTAACCAGCAGGGATGTTGTTTATCTCACTGGCCCCTCAGGGCTTCCATACTCGACACAGATTATCTGTGAAGAAACACCAACTGAAACTAGAGAATGCAATTCCTGAAGAAATTGCTAGTGGGAATGCTTTATGCTGAAAAGCTGATGCTGAATTGCTATGCTGAAATGTAATGTGTAAGAAGAAAGTGAAGAATTTAGATTTAAATGAATGATACATGAACACTGGGGGCTTGAATGTGTGATAAGAGAAGAAAATAAAGTAAGATGGCTTGTAAAAGCAGCAGAATATTTGAACTGCAAACTATTGAACTAACTTGATGGCAAATGATCTGTCGCCATGGCCACGGTATTTGATGATACCCCATAATACGCTTAGATATGTTGATTGCTGCATCGTTGCCAAACCCGTGAAGTTTTGGGCCGTTTGGAGCATTTTCACTGAAGTTATGAGATAACCGTGTTTCATGGTGAGCATTGTGTTGCCATGGCAATGGCATTTGAAGAAATCTCAAAACGTTCCTGTAGATGTCTTTACGGCTGGACTGTTAGCACACATGTGAAGTTTTAGCACATTTTGATAATTTTCATAGGAGTTATAGCAATATCGTGTTTTATTGCAAGGGATGCCATGGCAACATCTTTTGAGGAAAACTCACTAATGGCACATAGACATGTTGAGGGCTGGACCATTAACTGTCATCTGAAGTCTGGTGGTGTTTTGACCATTTTCATATAAGTTACGACAACATCGTGTTTTTTGGCGAGGGATGCGTTTCCATGGAAACAGCCTATGGTGAGATCTCAGATTTGGTGTAGAGCTGTTGAGGCATGGACCGGTGATATATAAGCGAAGTTTGGGAATGATCGGACCGTGTCCATTGGAGTTACAGCGACATCGTGTTTCATGGTGAGGGATGCATTTCCATGGAAACGGCATATGATGACACCCCATAATTGACATAGAGTTGTTGAGGGCCGGACCATTAACCATTATCTGAAGTCTGCTGCTGTTTTATGACGAGGGATGTGTTGCCATAGTAACACCACATTACGTAACATCAGATTTAATGTAGAGCTGTGTTAACCATTATCTGAAGTCTGCTGCTCTGAGCATGTCAGTTGGAGTTATGACATCATCATGTCCATGACACAGGTGTTTATATTTGAGCTAACGACGTGTACAGAGATCAAACGTTTCCATGGTGATGGAGTGAGAGGAGAGCATTTTCATTGTTCTGAATGAGAGATAAACCTCTTACATGTGAACGTTTTGTTGAAGAACCGTAACAGATATCGGTGAAATTTCAAAGCATGAAGCATGTCAAGGAACTTGAGCATCTGAAGTGTACTTTTTGTGTACTTTCGGGATAATAATGTGGCCTTTTTGGCAGATTAACTAAAGGTGTATGGCTGCTGTGGTGGGGAAAGATGAGGCTGAACTTACAATGGGGTTTAATGGAGACATGTTGAAAGTTGTTGTCACTTCATGCCCTCAAGAGGCATTTTGTTTAATTATTTTGCTTAATTATTTTTAATTTTTCAAGCTACGAGATATTTTCCTACGTTTCTCATGAAAAAGTATGTCTCAGGAATATAGGGTTTGGGAATTATGGCAGGTTTAAAAGAAAATATGAAGGCAAAATTAAATCTGTCCTTCACTCTAGCTGTGACATCACACACTCTAAAATCTGAAGAAGGCCTCTTTACCAAGGCTCAGGGGCGGATATACCGGGGTGGCACGGGGTGGCAGTTGCCACTCTAAAAAATAGCCTTGCCACCCCAGTTGGCATCTTTGTTTTGAAAGAAAACTTGTGGCTCATCCGACATTTATGAGAGAAAATCTCTAATGTCCGAGTGCAAGTGAATGCAGCACAAGACGCGAGTCTTGTAACCCCTCCCCCGGCCCTGGCGTGAGCTTGGAAATATGATTGGCGGCGATTTCATTTGAACGGTGGGACGGCACAAAACGAGATGCATTCGGTCTCAAGTAGACGGAAGGAATTAGGTATTTGCGGTCTACAATGACAGAGAAGAGACTGTCAAGTTTAGCTGTACTCAGCATTGAATCAAAACGCACAAAAGCTGTTGATCTTAATACGTTTGTGAGGCATTTTGCTGAACAAAATGGTAATCGCCGCATTCAGCTGTTATAGGCATGCCAACTTGATGCTCTGCTCACGGATGACTCGATGAGCATAAAACACTGTTAAGATGATCACCTTGTATGTGTGTATATTTTTTTTTCTTTGTCGGGGTCTTCCCCCAAAAAACAGTTTTAAGTCCTGAGAAAGTCAAATAAGACGGTGTGTAAAACTACACTGCCCAGCTAAAAAAAAGTAACCACTTTGATTTCACTAGGCCAGTAGGTAAGGACTTTCCACTGGATAATTGCAGCGATGTATATGTTTTAGCTGAATATACGTTTTTTAACCCTAACTAATTCAGTGAGTCACTTCTTTAATGTCCGTTCTTTCTGATGTAAAGTCAAGGTTGTAACTGTTTGCAGTAAAGTCGTGGGGCGCTGAACTGTTCCTTTTAATCTTTTGATACATTATATAATTACTTGTCTTTCAAATTTGAAGGAGGGTGAGCAAACATCTTGAGGAACATTCATCATTAACTCCAAAAAATATAGTTTATTCAATATAAATGAATATGTGAATCATAAGAGTGATTGACAGCTGATAGGAATAATATGATCGTTAATAGTATCATATTAATTCAGACAAACATCGATGAGACAGTTAATTAATGTACTTATTGCAGCTGTCGTCATATATTTGGTACCCCTGCTGGTCTAAGAGTGAAACAAACTCATTCAGTTATTGTTCAGTTAAAATTCATTAAATGATGTCTGCCACCTTATATATTTATATGTAAGGCTTTGCTGATGTGCCACAAATAATGTCACCTAATGTTATTCAGTTAAAATATTAATATTGTGGCTTTCCAAGTTAAAATTGATTGATATGACAGTGATTAAATCAGCATATACTTATGCCAGGGGATGCCACCCCTCAAAATCTCCCCCTCTTGCCACCCCATGAATATTTGTCTAGATCCGCCCCTGCCAAGGCTGAACAATGTTTAATATCTCTAGACGTACGAATCAGATTTAAAATTGGTGTTACACGAATAATGTCAGAAAGACAACATTTTAAAGTTGGAATGAGGTTTCTGAGTGAAAGTATGAAGGAGCAGCTGGCAGTTGAAGTTGCATGAAGATTGTTCAAGTCTGAAGAGTTTCACCATTGACTTCCATGTTAAAAATGTGATGAATTATGGGATGTATCTCTGGAATTATGAAAGTTATGAATAAGAAAAGTAATAGCCATCGATTCCCGACCGAGCTGAACGTTTTGCAACAAGTCCTCCAACTTATACGACCAAATATGCCGATTGTTCAGGCCCAATTATTACGACCGAATATGTTGTTTGTTCAAGCACTTAATATGTCCTATAATTACGTTTTAAAGTTTTTGCCTTCCAGTGCTCCCGTTGAATGCAAACGTTACAGATGATCGTTTATTCACAAAGAACCCTCTCTGTTAAATCCAAAATTATAGGATAGTTTGGCCATTAAAACGCTTTTTGATTAGATTTCTAGTGAGTAGTGTATATTGTACTTTTAGAAACCACGTCCAGTCAATCTGAGGATATATAGTTTGATAGATACTACGGGTATTACGGGTTGAAAACAGTATTTCCGGTCTCAACGTTTTCATAATAAAACCAATGATCAAATTTAACATGTAATATTCATTACTAAAGGTACAGCCAAATCATCACAGCGCACAAAACATATTACCGCCGCAGATGGACCAAAAAAGGGAGCGTTTGAAAAAAAAAGGAGCGGCTCCTCTCAGTGAAACGATAACAACGAAACATGGAGGAACAGAAGTCTGCGTTTAAATCATGTGTGTGTGTGTGTGTGTGTGTGTGTGTGTGTGTGTGTGTGTGTGTGTGTGTGTCTGTGTGTGCGTGTGTGTGTGCGTGTGTGTGTGTGTGTGTGTGTGTGTGTGTGACCCAATGCGACAATTAATGTGACACTTAAATCATATTCAATCATAACTAATCATATACATTATAATAGCCATTGTTTAAAGACTTTTAAAAAAAAAGTAAGGTATCTCACCAATTAATGTGACACTTGAGCCTGTTACAAAGTAACGCGTTACTGTAACGGCGTTATTTTTGGCAGTAAACGTACTTAAATACTTCCTGTATCACATGCGGAGACAGGCTGTGGGCGTGTTTGTGTTGTTTACTAACAAGACTATCATGGCGGCGGAGCTCAAGTCTAGTTATATTTCGTATAAGGCTTCGCCCTCTAAGGCTATCGCTATTGGGTAAACCCCACTGCACGTGTGCAGCACTGACAGACTTATTCCACGCCCACCTACGACGTGGGCCCCACCTCCGGGCTCACTTCCGTATAAATAGGAAGTAGGCCCTACAATCCGCTCCTACTTTTCTTCAGCACTCCGTTGCAGAAGCATTGACAGGCAAAAACGGTTCTTTTGAGAGCTACCTCTGAAAAACAAAGATTCCTCCTAAAAAGCTTTGTTTTTCTAAACATGGAGACTGAACAGGAAAGTCAAGGCTGTGTCGGGGATTGCCTCGTGTGCGGGTCGGGCTACATCATGAGACTTTTGCAACGTGCTGGTTGCTGCTGTTTGGCTCGGGGGCTCCTTGCACGGCGCCCGGTAATGATAAACTAATGCCACGGGCAAGGCCAGGCAGGAAACATGTGACTTATCAGTAACTTTAGACATCGTAACACAATTTTAAACGAGATTTTATCGTAGATTATACATTTTACTGATACCAATTGTATGATATTTACCTTGTTCATTCAAAATTAAAATATAAAATATATATATTTATGTTTTTTTTTATTATTTAATTATTTGTTTTGTATGTGGGAAGAGGTGGGGCGGCGCCCCTAGCGCCCCTATGGGCCGGTCACCACTGGTTTTCACTATATGTACAAAATATTTAGAATTTTCTTTAAAATAAAAAACATCTATATTGATTCTGACTTTTCTACATCCAACTCACAGGTTTATCATTACTTTTAGAAAAAAGATTATTCATTTAACCCTTTTAGAAGGGAAGATATGGTCATTTGTTCTGAGAATGTCATTTTCGAGCCTGAAACATGAAAAACAGGCTTGGGGCTTAAGAGGAAGGGTGGTTTATATTTCACATCATTAATCAGAATCTGCAAAGTAACTAAAATACATGTAGTGGAGTAAAAATACCAGGTTAACCTCTGAATAGTAGTGGAGTAGAACAAGTATGCTGCTGTAACAAAAACATTTCCCAACTTGGGATCAATAAAGTATATCTTGTCTTATCACAGAACAGTGCAACTCCTTCCTCTCGTTTTTCCAAACCAAAATCAGCAACATTTACAGCAATCTGACACCCTCATCAGCACCCCCACCTCCCCTCCTGGCTCCCCCTCCCCTTCACCTCACAGCCCCTGTCCCACTTCTCCCCTGTGACCCCCATGCAACTGTCCGACTTCATGACTGGAATTAACTCCACCTGCACACTTGACCCAATGCCCTCCAAATTTGTTAAAGAGAGCCTCCCTGCCATCTCCCATCTCATCGCCATCATCATTAACTCCTCCCTCAGATCTGGATTAGTTCCCCCCTCTCTCAAACTGGCTGCTGTCACACCCATTCTCAAAAGACCTGGACTCACACCTGACATCATGTCCAACTTCCGGCCCATCTCAAATCTCCCCTTTCTGTCAAAAATACTTGAACGTGTCATTGCCTCACAACTTAAATCCCACCTCAGCTCCAATGACCTCTTTGAGCCATTTCAATCCGGTTTCCGATCAAAACACAGCACAGAAACAGCTCTTCTGAAAATCACAAACGACCTCCCCCTCTCCTCTGACTCCGGCAACCTGAACATCCTCATCCTCCTCGACCTCACCGCAGCATTCGACACCATCAACCACACCATCCTGCTGTCTCTCCTCGAATTATCACTCAACATCACTGACACTGCACTCTCCTGGCTGAAATCCTTCCATACCGACATGACATCAATTTATCAACATCAACAACTGCACCTCCTCCACTGCTCTTCTGTCCCAAGGCGTCCCCCAGGGTTCGGTGCTTGGCCCCCTCATCTTCATCCTCCACATGCTCCCCCTTGGCAAAATAATTTGTCGCCACAACCTTCAATTTCACTGCTACGCCGATGACATCCAACTTTAAATCTCAACAAAGACCATCACCCCCACAACACACTCCACTCTCACCAACTGTCTCTCAGAAATAAAAGCATGGATGCAAACAAACTATCTCCAACTGAACAGTGCCAAATCAGACATCAACATCATCGGCTCCCCATCCTGTATCAAAGACATCCAGAATTTCAACTTCACCATTGACAGCCACACTCTATCTCTCTCACATCCGCAACCTCGGAGTCATCTTCGACAGTCAGCTCAAATTCAACCACCACATCAATCACATCACCAGGACCGCCTTTTTCCACCTCGAAAACATTACCCGTCTCCGCCCATCAATCAATCAATCAATCAATGTTTATTTTAGGGCTGTCAAACGATTACAATTTTTAATCAGATTAATCACAGCTTAAAAATGAATTAATCATGATTAATCACCATTCGAACTATGTCCAAAATATGCCATTTATTTATGTATATTGTTGTGGGAATGGAAAGATAAATGAAAGAAGGCGGATATATCCATTTAACATACAGTATCTATGTTTATTAAAACATTTTTCTGCGTGTCAAAATGAAAGACAACGCACACACCTATCAATCATCAAACCGTGGGGTCTTTCATTACGTGTTGATTTCTATCAACGGGGGAGTACTTCAGGAAAGTCAACAGAGGGAGGGGGGGAGGCTAGTGGAGTACTTCGTGACCACAGAGTGTGAACGTTGTGATCAGCTGTTTTAGCGCAGTTCTCCAGTGAAGGGGGGGGGGAGTCTCCCTCCGCAGCCGGTTGGCGTGGTTTTGGCACAATTCCGTTGTACAGACCGACGTTAACAGCAGCCCTGTCTGTGCACACGGAGACCGACTCTGTCGTCCGGTGATCGAACCGCCTTCTGGAAAAGCTTCACAAGTACTTCGGTACGCAAATGCGCTTTGTGACACAAGTAACGGTACGCATTTCAGATTACGCACATAACCTGCGTACCAGTTAGTTATGTGCACCCCTGTACTACAGCAAAAGTATTCTCCGTCAGGACTTCCTACAACAACAAGACGCCGTTATCTTGATTCTGATTGGCCAGAAGACATTATCAAAGATGTTCTATTAAGAAGTCGATCACTACGTGACAAAAGTTTTCAAAACCGTGGCTACTGACATCAATCTTACTAACTGCTGACTGTCTGTGCAATTTACTCCGCGCGAGTTGTCAGACTTTATTTTGCTTACTTTAACATCATTTTTCATGGTGGGGCTAAGCCATTTCTTGGTATGGGTGTAGCCTACCCCAGCCATACATTACATTACATTACATTACATTACATTGCATTTAGCTGACGCTTTTATCCAAAGCGACTTACAATAAGTACATTCGACCAGGAAGACACAACCTTGAAGAAAACAGAATCATATAAGAACATCAGGTTTCAAAGAGCCAATCGTTTCAAGTGCTACTCAACTGGCTTTAGATAAGCCAGTCCTTTATTAGTATATAAGTGCTCTGTAAGCAGTTTTTTTGTTAGTCATTCTATCGCTCGAAGTGGAGTCGAAACAGATGAGTTTTCAGTCTGCGCCGGAAGGTGTGTAAGCTTTCTGCGGTCCTGATTTCAATGGGGAGCTCATTCCACCATTTTGGGGCCAGGATAGCAAACCCACGTGTTTTTGCTGATGGGAACTTGGGTCCCCCTCGCAGCGAGGGTGCAGCGAGCCGTTTGGCTGATGCAGAGCGTAGAGCACGTGCTGGGGTGTACGGTTTAACCATGTCCTGGATGTAGAAAGGGCCAGATCCATTCGCAGCATGGTACGCAAGTACCAGTGTCTTGAAGTGAATTCTAGCCGTTACCGGAAGCCAGTGAAGGGAGCGGAGGAGCGGCGTGGTGTGGGAACATTTTGGAAGGTTGAAGACCAGACGAGCCGCTGCATTCTGGATGAGCTGCAGAGGTCGGATGGCACATGCAGGTAGACCAGCCAGGAGGGAGTTACAGTAGTCTAGGCGTGAGATGACGAGAGCCTGGACCAGAACCTGCGTGGATTTCTGGGTCAGCTGGGGGTATCTTCCTGATGTTGAAAAGCGTGTATCTGCAGCAGCGGGTTGTAGCAGCGATGTTTGCAGTAAACGACAGGTTGTTATCTAGGGTCACACCCAGATTCCTTGCAGTCTGAGTCGGGGAAACGACAGAAGAGCCGATGTTGATAGTCAGCTCAAGAGTGGGACAATCTTTTCCCGGAAGGAAAAGCACTTCAGTTTTGTCAAGGTTGAGCTTGAGATGATGAGCGGACATCCACTGCGAGATGTCAGCTAAACAAGCAGAGATGCGTGCGACGACCTGGGTCTCTGAGCGGGGGAAGGACAGAATTCATTGGGTGTCGTCAGCGTAGCAGTGGTACCCATACCCTGGCGCTGCCACTGGTAGCATGTATGGGGCGGGCCATTCTGCACATGCGTTAAATGCGTTAAATATTTGAAAAAAATAATTAATTACCGCCGTTAACGCGATCATTTTGACAGCACTAGTTTATTTATATAGCCCAATATCACAAATGTTACATTTTTCTCAGTGGACTTTACAGTTTGTACAAAATATCAGTATGACAATACGACACCCTCTGTCCTTAGACCCTCACATCGTACAAGGAAAAACTTCCGAAGAAAACCCACAGTTTCAAGGGAAAAATGGGAGAAACCTCAGGGAGAGCAACAGAGGAGGGATCCCTCTCCCAGGACGGACAGACATGCAATAGATGTCGTGTGTAAATGGAAAAGATAATATATTTGCAACATAGGTAGTCCAAATGTTTGGAAATGCATGTGTGTATAATAGGAAGATGAATCCACGAGGATATCCATCCAGGACCTATGATCCAGGACCACAGCCACAATTCAAGATCCAGGGCTCGCGATGCAGGACACAGGACCACAGGATCATCCATGACTCCGGATCCCGGCGTATATAGACACCAAAAATAAAGACATTTGGGGAAGCTGGGTTAATCGGAACATGAGAGTACACGGGTATAGACAGAGAGAAGGAAGAAGTAAGATGTCCCCCGACAAACTAAGCCTATATCAGCAAAACTAGGGGCTGAATCTAATCAGCCCTAACTATAAGCTTTATCAAAAAGGAAGGTCTTAAGCGCACTCTTAAAAACGGATAGGGTGTCTGCCGCCCGAACACAAACTGGAAGCTGATTCCACAAATGTGGAGCTTGATAAGAAAAGGCTCTGGCTCCCATTGTACTTTTAGAGACTCTGGGAACAACCAACAACCCTGCATTCTTGGAACGCAATGCCCTAGTAGGACAGTAGGGTATAATGAGTTATTTAAGGTAAGATGGCGCCTGCCCATTAAGGGCTTTGTAGGCGAGAAGAAGAATTTTAAATTATATCCTGTGTTCTATAGGGAGCCAGTGTAAGGCAGCCAGAACAGGAGTAATGTGGTCCCTTTTCCTAACTGGTTAGTACACTCTCCTCCTTCATGCATTCATCACTACACGACTCGACTACTGCAATAGCATCTTCTCTACGGCATACCATCCAACCTCCTCAATAAACTCCAACATATCCAGAACTCTGCTGCCCGCCTCCTCACCCACATCCGCTCCCGAGACCACATCACTCCCGTCCTCCAGAACCTCCACTGGCTCCCCGTCCGTCAAAGAATCGACTTCAAAGTCCTCCTGATTACTTACAAAGCCCTCAACAATCAGGCCCCCCCTACCTCACAGACCTGCTGCACCACCATACCCCTTCCCGCTTCCTCCGCTCATCAGAAGCCAACCTCCTATCCATCCCCACCTGGGGGGACAGAGCCTTCTCCGTCGCTGCCCCCTCCCTCTGGAACTCACTCCCACAACCCATCAGAGACTGCACTGACCTCACCACCTTCAAAAAACGTACAAAAACTCACCTCTTCAATCTGGCTTTTAATGGGTGATTGTTTTTGTATTATTTGACTTTAACTTTAACTATATATCTATTTGTTGTTCCTTTATTTTATTTTATTTTCTCTTCACTATATATGTAAAGCGTCTTTGAGCACCTGTAAAAGCGCTAACAAATTAAATCTATTATTATTATTATTATTATTAACTTATCTTAAGATGGTCGATGGCTACTGCCATATTTGCTAAATTTGCCTCTGAACCTTGACAAGTGCATGTTTCAGGCTTATCAATGAACAACAGGAGGGGTCACAGACATAAGATGCATAAAACCAGCTGTTAAATAAAGCTCTTCTGACCTTAGGTGTCATGTGGGTATATTATTTCATCCATTTATTAATTATATGTTTTACATTTGATAACACCACTGTGTTTCGTATCCCCTAAACCTCCAGGGTTTACACAGTTTATACTGGCAACTTCTAATTGTGGGAAATACGAAAACGTCTTATAAAGAGACATGCCATAAAATGTTGTTGCGAAACACACAAAAGCCAGCATGTGTAGTTCTGCTGGAGCCGGGGGCTGGACCAGTCCAATTCCAGTTTTGGAAAGTCTGCCGTGGTTCCATTCCATTTCAAAGAGCTGTTGACACTCAGCGTAACCTTGTCGCACTGCCACTCCAACATCCAATCACAGGGCTTGATGACTAATCACGGGGTTTGTAAAGCAAGGCAGATGTTGTAGTCCCAAACGATAGCTGAGGATTCTGGGTAGTGTAGTGTCTTCGGAAACTGTAGTGTCTAAACCATGGTCTCTAAACCATGTCTAAACTATTTGTTTCTCTGAATCGAAGGTTAAAAACACAAAAGCATTGTACACAATTTAAACTAATCAATATTGTGTAATTAACAAGGATAAACTGATGTTTTTTAGTGGATGAGTAATGGAGATATCACTGTGTAATCATTTGACAGTGTGGGGAATATATCCGGTTTTATCATGAAAACTTTGAGACCGGAAAAACTGTTTTCACCCACGCTAACTTTACATGGAAGCTGCCGCATATACACGTTATCCTGGCGAGACCTCAAATCATCTTCGTAATATCTATCAAACTATAGATCTTACACATCCACTGGACGTGGATTCTAAAAGTACAATATATACACTTCTCGCTAGAAATCTAATCAAAAAGCATTTTAATGGCCAAACTATTCCACAATTTAGGATTTTCCAGAGAGGGTTATTTGTGAATAAACGTTGTTGTTTCTTACACGACCACTAGAGGTGCTACACTAAAACGTGGCTATGGGTCGTAATCTAAGGTGCTTAAACAATCGACCTATTTGGTCGTTTTTTGTAGGAGGACAGGCTGACGTTTTGATGTTCGAACGGAGTTTGTGCGATGTGGAATGTGGGAGAAGAAGAGGTGCAAAATAACCCGGCGGAATAATAAAGAATTTCAGAAATCAGCATTCCCACTAAATAATGAATGAATGCAATAAGTGAGTTTATTACAGAGCTCATATAATGCAACAGTAAATCCAAACCAACAAGCTTGTTTGTTCGAAAAATATCCAGAATAAACACAACAAACTAGGCACTTATATAAACCCACAACCAGGAAATCTGTCAAATCAAATCCCTCAAAAATGTTTGTTGAGTTCTAGAAAAGAGCAATTATTTCATGAGGAAACTGAAAACAGTCTGTGTTTCAAATCTCTGCCATGTTGTTACTAGTGCTACTTTATTTGAATGGCAGGGTTTGAAAATGATTAATTCTAGTGCCCTTAAAGAATATACAATGTGATCATGGCATGGACAGTTTTCTTCTCATAATCCCACAATGCAATGCATCCAATGTAATGTAACCCAAAATGCATCCTAAATGTCAATTTCATGCACACAATTACTACGATTTTTTTCCTATTTAATGGAAGGACCAAATATATGTTTTTAAACCAATTGTTAATTGTACCACTTTGTGTACAGGTAATTAAAAATGCATAACAGAAAAACAATATGTATTTAGAGAAAATATCGCAATATTTAAAAAAACGAATATTAAGTTGATCTCGGCAACATGCCAAGTTCAACTTAATATATCCAGATGTTTTAAACTGGGAGTGCCTTGGTACAATATTTGTATAACATGTGATAACAATGAAATCAAATGAGGATCAGGACACAGAGATAAGAAAGCCTGAGAAGAAGAAACAAACATAATTGTTGCTGTTTAGGAAGTCGTTGGCTTTTTCTTTATCACCCTCCTCCCGCCCTGCCTGACGATGGGGGCGATGCCCCCGCTGGGGGCGGAGCCTGCATCAGCGTTGGTGTTGGCGTTGGTGGTGCGGCTAGTCTTGACCTCGTCAATGAAGGTTTCAATGGCACTGAACTTCTCGGTCAGGTCGCCCAGGTGAGCTTTGAGGGCATTGAACTCTGTGTAGAGGTCGTTTAAAGCCTCAGACAGCGGTTGGATCCTAGACAGGAATAAAGATTCAAAATATATTAAAATAATTTATAAAGCACTTTTAAAAAACTGGTTACAAAGTATTTTACAAAGATATAAAAAAAACATTAGAAGTGGATGCAAATAATAAATAAAATCAGAAGTGATTAATAATGGCAAATGAAGTATCATACTTACAGTTTTTCTCAATCGCTAAACCCACTATTTAGAATCAAAATTCCTTTCATCAAACCAACAGCACAGCCATCGAAACAGAAAACCATTCCTGTACAACAGTATACCATGTATCATTGATATCACACAAAATGCAGATGCTATGCAGTGTTTTGCAAAACAGATCACACAATTCTCTAACTGAAGTTACAATTCTCTACACAAACATCAAAAATCTTTTGTGTAACTCATGTCTACAAAACAAAATAATCTTCTCACAGTGGATAACACTTACTCCTCATAAACGTAGACCATAGCTACACTAATTGACACTTGATGTGCAACATATTAACACTTGTTATCAGTCAATCACCCCATTGAAAAAGGTAACCGCATGGAATGTACTGTATACCTTACAGTAATGATGTTACTGTTTGCTGATATCAATGACTTTCCTATCGTAATTGTAATTAGTGAGAATCCTATAAAAGACCTCCCTCACTTCAGTAAGATGTTTGTGTGAACAAAATGGCTGATCGAGTAGGTAGAGGAGCTCTGAGAGGAAGAAGGAACCCTGTTGTTCTGCGAGGAAGAGGGAACCCTGTTGTTCTGCGAGAGGGGGGGCTGATTTCACGAGGAAGAGGGAGGCTGATGTTCACAGAGGAAGAGGGAAGGCTGATGTTCAGAGAGGAAGAGGGAACCCTGTTGTTCAGAGAGGAAGAGGGAACCCTGTTGTTCAGAGAGGAAGAGGGAACCCTGTTGTTCAGAGAGGAAGAGGGAACCCTGTTGTTCAGCGAGGAAGAGGGAACCCTGATGTTCAGAGAGAAAGAGGGAACCCTGTTGTTCAGAGAGGAAGAGGGAACCCTGATGTTCACAGAGGAAGAGGGAACCCTGTTGTTCAGAGAGGAAGAGGGAACCCTGATGTTCACAGAGGAAGAGGGAACCCTGTTGTTCAGCGAGGAAGAGGGAGGGCTGATGTTCACAGAGGAAGAGGGAACCCTGTTGTTCAGAGAGGAAGAGGGAACCCTGTTGTTCAGAGAGGAAGAGGGAACCCTGTTGTTCAGAGAGGAAGAGGGAACCCTGTTGTTCAGAGAGGAAGAGGGAACCCTGTTGTTCAGAGAGGAAGAGGGAGGGATGTACGTATGCGTGGTGGAAGAGTTGAAAGGGGACCAATGAAAACAGTAGTTTCGGGTTTCGGACAACACTCGTGCAACTATTGTGGACCACGTCATAAACCATGGCATGTCCCTCAGTGAGGCTGGCCAAAGGGTTCAGCCCAATATACGGAGATCAACAGTGGCATCCATTATTAGGATCTTCAGGCACGAAAATAGGTAAGCTACTGTAACCCTTTTTTACAGCACTTCATGCATTTCTATGTTTATGTAGGTTTCGATCACTGTTTTTATATTACAGTACATAACATTCTCAAAGATTTATTGATAGAACTGAAAGAGCACCCCGCTCTGGTGGCAGAGGAAAGGTCTTTACTCCAGAACAAGAGTCTGCCATTGTTGATATGGTTGTGGCTTACAATGAAATCCGCTTAAGGGAGATTCAGGCCAGAATATTTGCAGACCAGGATGTCTTCAGTAACATTCCATCTATAAGTGTTGCAACCATTGACCGGGTGTTAAAGAGGCACCACCTCAGAATGAAACAGATCTATAAGGTTCCTTTTGAACGCAACTCTGACCGTGTGAAGGAGTTAAGGCACCGGTATGTACAGGTAAGGACCTCAATCACAGTGATGGCTTGCCTATATTGTTAGTATGTCGGACTGCTTACAGTAATGTAAAACGGTCCTCTGTTTGTTTCATTTTCTTTAGCGAATGATGGAGCTGGAAGGCAATGCATTACCACATGTTTTTGTATATGTTGATGAAGCAGGCTTCAACCTCTCCAAAGTGAGGAGACGTGGGAGGAACCTTATTGGGCAAAGAGTAACAGTCTTTGTTCCAGGCCCAAGGGGAGGAAACATAACATTGTGTGCGGCTATCTCGACACAAGGCGCCCTTGCTCACATCCCTGTAATGGGAGCATATAACACGCAACGTGTCCTTGCCTTCCTGGATGTCCTGTAGGACCAACTTGTGCCACCAGAAGAGAGGGATCGAGTGAGGTCGGTTCACGTGGTCATATGTAGCATTCCACCACTCTCGTGACGTGAGGGCATGGTTTGAGGCTCATCCACACATGGCCATGGAGTTCCTCCCTCCATACTCCCCATTTCTAAGCCCCATTGAGGAGTTCTTCTCTGCCTGGAGATGGAAGGTTTGTGACCATCATCCTCATGACAGAATATCCCTTTTGGATGCAATGAATGCTGGCTGTCGGGACATCTCTGCGGAATCCTGTCAAGGGTGGTGTCGACACGCAGGGAGATATTTCCCACGCTGCCGCCTTGCAAGGGAAGACATACGCTGTGACGTAGATGAGGCTATGTGGCCAGACAGAGGCCAAAGAGCAGATCAGTAAAGCTATATAGATGTCATTCTCTGCTTTACTGTTGATTTACATCATTTACCCATGTTATTTTGTTTCCAGTGTATTGCTATTCATCTTTTGTTTCTGTTACGGTGCTCTTCTGAAAATGAGACAATAAAAACAATGACATAGTTACAGTAAAATGCTGTTTTTCCTATATGTAAGTTTGTTTCTCCCAACTTGTCAGTTTTCCGTTCAGTTTCCAATATCGATAGCTTGAGGTTTGTGTATTGATGATTATAGTCAGTATTTAGTGTGCCACTTAGTAATGACTGTTCAAATAGTCTTCTAATGAGCTGACAAATGTTTGTTTTTGGAGAAGGTATCTGGTTCTGGAAGGGGTATTTTTAGTTTTGAGTGCCTTAGAGCACCTTGCAAGAAATGTATATTGTTATGGTAGAATGTGTTATTATGGTGACCGGAGTGTCAGTTATGAAAACACATTTGTCTCATTAGAGTACAATTTGTTCTGTTTCGATCGACTTATTCTTTTTTGTGACCAGTATTTTCAGTTTTGGTCATGTAAGTGCATTTTGCAAAAGATATTCAGAGTTATGGCGAGTGTGTTTCTGTTTAGATGGCTATGTTCTTGTTTTGAAGAAATGAATTTTGATTCTAAATAGTGGGTTTAGCAATTGAGAAAAACTGTAAAGGTCCCATGCCATGGCCATTTCTACTGATCATAATTCCATTGTTGAGGTCTACTATAGATTTATATTGTGCAATGTGTGTGTTACAATGGTGTTAGCAACCAGAAAATTACACCAGTAATGACAAACAGATGAGAATGCTGCGTGGGTTTGGGTGCCGTGTTGGCGGGACTTTGCGGGGCTCACTGCTGTGAGGAGCGGACAGTGTGAGCTGGCTCACTGCTGCTGGTGTTGTTTCCTGGTTGCTGCGTGGGGTCTGCGGGACACGGCGAGGCCCGGCCCGAGCTCAGGCCGGAGCACACACACTGTGGGTCTGTGTGTGTGCTCGGACCGGGCCGGGCCTCGCCGTGTCCCGCTGTCTCAGGCTGAGTCCAGGCTGAGAAATCCGCAGAGCTGCAGCTGACAAAAATAAGGCTGGCTGAGTGTGTGTGTGTGTGTGTGTGTGTGTGTGTGTGGCTGAGTGTGTGTGTGTGTGTGTGTGTGTGTGTGTGTGTGTGTGTGTGTGTGTGTGTGTGTGTGTGTGTGTGTGTGTGTGTGTGTGTGTGTGTGTGTGAGGAGCTCCGCGGATTGGTCCATTTGGATCGTCGTTACATCACTTGGTTCCCGGAAGAAAACAATTGAAAAATGAAATCTCCGACGAGGCGTTCTGGGGCACACGTCTTTTCTGTGTTAGAGTTTTACTCGCTACAGGGTGTACTTTGAGGGTATGTGACTCTGCAGACCGTTCACATGTAGAACAAGCTACATAACACACAAGGGGATGGGTAATAACCGGAAAAGCATGACATGGGACCTTTAAATTACATTTGTGGGTGCACTGAAAAAACTGAAACATTGACTTTATTAGGTTAGATGAAAGCAATACTATTAAGTGTGAAAACAAATTATTAGGTTCAACATAATATTGTTTCAACTAACCTAATACAATGATGTGTAATCTGTTGACATATAGTATTACATTTAATTAAAGTCAAGGTTTAAATGTTTTCAGTGTGTGTTTGTATGTTCAAGATTCAAAGGCTTTATTGTCATAAGCACTGTAGCTACATTGTAGTGTAATATTGTGTGTTTGAGATTAAATTATTCTTGGAATCCATTGGATTGATGTATTTTACGTTTGGCGTGTGTGTTACTGAGGACCCGAGAGAAGTTTTTTGGATTAGTGATTCTGTAGAAAACAGAACCAACCGGCTAGAATTTTTCTTAAGCCGTACAATTTTAAGGGAGCTTTGCACTCATTACATGTCACTTGTTAGACGCTTTTATCCAAAGCGACTTACATACTCAATACTGTGAGTATTTTATCCAAAGCGACTTACATACTCAATACTGTGGGCAATCCCCACAGGAGGAATTTGGGGTGAAGTGTCTCTTGCCCAGGTATCGACATGTTGACTGCAGTGGGGTTTGAACCTGTGACACCCTGATCCGAACACCAACGCTCTAACCACTGCGCCACACGCCTCATGATGTAGCATTGCTGCCATAAACACTTTTATAGACTTATTTTAAAACCAGGCACACGCACATCCCGAACAGACTGTGTACTTATTGGTCTCTCGTTATTTAAACACAATCAAAACAACAAATCCACATCCTCAGGTATCCTATCCAAGAAAAATCCACTTTTACTTAAGGTAACTTGTAATGGAGTATTTAGAAGAAAACAATTCTGCAGGAATGGATCGCACTATGTCTTTCATCACTGGTGAAAGTTTAGTTCAACAACTGGTTTTATAATTGACTGAGCACAGCACGTCTCCATCCTCCTGTGTGTCTTGAATGAGCAGAAAATTCCACATGAATGAAATAAAACAGTTGTGAGTCCCCACAGGAACGTGGTTTATCCTTCAGGCTGATAATACATTCTGTCCAGAACACTCTGTGGCCGATGGGGCCATAAGAAACCCAGGAGTTTTCCACCGAGGCAGTCTGGTGTTTCCTGCAGCTCGCCACAGTTTAGAGGAGTAGACTTCATTATGGTGCAATAGTTACATAAACAGTGATGGAGCAGCAGGTTTTATGGGATATTCTCGAACTTCCTTTCTTTTCATTTGGCCTTTGTACGCAGCTTTGCTTCTCTCACATTTTCATTTACACTCATTTTAGTTTTTTGTCCTTTTCATTTGATTCATATTTGAACTTCTTTGCCGTCTTTGGCATTAATACATTTGGATATGATCCTCTGAATTTGATGAATTCTGTTAAACACAGATTTTAATAGGTTACTTTGATGACTCAGCTAAACTTTCCTGAAAACTGATATTTCGAATAGCCGTGGGACAGATACAAATAGAAGATTACATTAGTGTGTCTTGACTATGACAAAGATCAAACTACATTTTTATCTTTTACATATTGCTGTGAAAACGTCTCTTCCAAACAACTGTATTTTTCCCCAACAAGTAAAGGATTGCAAACATCTCAAGTGGATAAGTAAATCTGAAAGAGCATATTCCAAAACTAGAATAATTCTTGGCTTTTACCCAATGGGGTACCCGAAACCTAATGGGAAGGCTTGGCTTCTGCTGTTGTTGAGAGAGGGAGGTAGAAGGTTAAAAGATGTGTTTGCTACCCAAAACTAAGAAATCCTACCCATCCGTCAAAGGAAAATCCATTCATGTAAGTTATATAAACGTATACGCAGAAACTTTATAGAAAATACAAATAGTTCTACCAAAACTACATAATCCAAAGAGAAATACTTGTAAAGATAAATATAACACATTCTCGTACCTGGCGTAGTCGGGCAGCACAGACTGGTGGTCGTTCTGCAGGAGTCCTCTCATCTGGCTCAGGATGTCGAACCTCCAGTCGTCCAGGGTCTGAGTCAGGTTAGCAACGCCGCGCATGTTCACCTTATCAGCTGAAACAAGAAAACACACTGCTGAACCGAAAAAAGGCTCGTAATTCTGAGTCAGATCCCACTGAATTCATTCGTCCTGCTAAATCTAACTGAAAAATACTCGAAGGAAAAAGATCCACTGTCTTGGAAGTCCTTTGAATCCTTGAAGCTGCCGTTCACTTCTAAGATATAAAAGTATATTAGCATTAGCAGCTTAATGCTAATGCTCCATGTTGCCAAAATGACGTAAAGAAACATGGAAATATTTTTTTTATATCTTTAGTTTGAACGAATAATTTTGACACAACAAATTGACAACAGAGGACAAATTAAGGTTATCAGTTGTTTTCTGTCTACCCACGTTAACCAATCAGGTTTGGCCCTTTATACAGTCTATGGTTTGGCCCCATAATAGAGCTCCACACAGACAGACAGCTTTGCCTTCACCTCTAACTGCGAAACCATGAAATTAAATTGAGCCCTGAACTTGACCTTTGACCCAGGGTGAACAGAGAGAAAAATGTGTGCTCACAGCCATCCCTGACGTTCCACTCGTCTGTGCTGACTTTCGGGTTTGATGCCGGGCGCCGCTTCTGGGCCAGAACCGTTACCGTGGTGACGGCCAAAAGCAGCATCAGCATATTGAGATTTGGGGCCATGATTCTACCAGCACCTGCAGAGTGACGCAAGATTATTTATAGAGCACATGTCAACAAAATGGCAATAAGAAGAGCTTTAACAAAAACCTCAAAAGCATGAAGACACAGTGCCTATGAACAATGAATAACCTGTTTTAAATACAAAACATTTAAAAAAAAATGTATTTAAATCTGTGACCCTTTATCCCAAGGAACTGTATTTGAATATACTGGTTCAAATCCTATTAACTTTATGTCAAATTAGTTTTTGTTAGGCAAACGACTTGCTAAACTAAAACGATTGATTGTGTGTTTGTTTTTAATGGCAATACTGAGCCCACATTAGGCACTGTAGCAATTCACTAAATCATGCATTGCATCCTCAAATGCCTAAGGCTTAGAGGAAGGGCTGGTATGTTTATTATTTCCAATTTATTAATACAAGGCAAGGCAAGGCAATTTTATTTATATAGCACTTTTCAACACGGGGGTGCCCTTTTCTAAATTATCTTTTCCTTTGCTTTCCATGCCTGATGTTCTCTGACTTCAGTGTGCCAGGTTTTATTTCCATCTGTAACTATTGCTCTGTAGTCAGCATGCTGCAGGTATCACTCTCTTCTCAGCACTGTGTTGAACACTGTATGGCTTTATCACAGCTGTGGCTATCAATCGTGATAATGCAGAGAAAAGGGAAATCTAACTTTTCTGAGAACAAACTTCTTAGAGTCTTCCTTGCGTTTCAGAGGGAAGAACAGGAGCAAAATACCCCGAGGCTGAACTCTCAGCTAGGGAGCGAGGCCAACAGAATTCAAACACAAAGGGAGGCTTGGAAAAACTGAGAGCTGCAGAGACATGCAGAGTAGCAATGCCCCATCACTCCAATAACACACAGAGGCCCTTGTAGACTATACAGCTGTGTTTAAATCCATGTAATTGAGAGACTGACCTGCAGCTGAGCTCACGCCAGAAAACTGACCGTACAAGACATTTAAATTACAGATTTCATAATTTATTTTTGTTTGTTCTAAAGTGTTAAACATGAATTCTCTGTGGGCTTTATGACTGGGTAAAATAAGTTTGATTGGTATAAATCAGCTAGAACAAGTTTAAAACATACTTCTTCTAACTTCTACTGTCCATCTGCATGATAACTTTGATCATCCTGCTGCTGAAAATAGTTCCCAACAAATGCAATATTTTCTCCTGTTTGTTTGTGAAACAAAAATAACTGAGACTACATATTTCTGTTTTATAGACTCAGCTTTATTTTTGAACCAATGGGCTTTAATCTGAGAGCCACAGAAATAAAAAACATATTGAGAGACCGTGTTATTTTATTATGTTTTGATGATTACCAGTATTTTCCTTACGCATCACACTGTATGCCCCACGACTGGGGATATGTCGATTTTTTTGCAGTCATCACTGCAGAATGAACCATCTCGCTAAAACTTAATTAAACACACATAAACCCTGACTGACCCTGCAGGTATGCACACAATAACAACCACAAATATTTTAGCTATATTTTTAAAGCTCTCTCTGCTGCCGGTCTCTTAAACCCACAGCTTTTCTTTCCTTTGCAACCAAAATCTCATCAACTCAAACCGCGCTCAATCTGGCAACCATGAAATAAGTTAGGCCCTGCAGCGAGAGAAGGCACACAGAATAATTACAGAATTTCCCAAATGGATTCAGTATTTAAAAGGCAGATGCCTCATTTAAATTCATGCTCAACATTAAAAAAGGAGTCATATTCCGTTTCATCTCAAGCATGTTACACTAAAAGTGCACATTGATGCTGCATGAAAACCAACATATGTTCATTCAAAGCAGCAAAATTGCTCATCAAAAAATATGTATTGAGTGCTATAGTGGACAATATTTAGCTTCCATAGTATGTCTTCTTTCAGACTAGAAGAAAGGAAAAATTGAAAATCCACATTTAATTGTTTATGTTGCTAACTTTGTCTATGTGTCTCTGTACATGTCTCCTAAATTAACCAATAGTCAACATTATACAGTGCTTAATTATTTATATTTAAAGTTAACATTTCAAAAACTTGTAATAACAAGATAGTCCTTTTAATGTAAATTATCAACGTTTTATGGTGATATCTTTAAGAGTTTTATCCCATCCAAAATCAAATCAAATCAAGTTTTATTTATATAGCATTTAATTAATAAAAACACGGAGTGGTGCAAAGAGATAATATAGTATAATAATTTCCTCTGCAAAAACTCTTGACCTTTGTGTTAACAAAATAAAACTGAAACTTCAGACCGAAATCATAAAGTAGTACAATTTACTTTTACGTTCCTTTGTTATAAACTTTTCCCTTGCATTTTCTGTATAATTTGGCCTAAACAACTTTAATCAATACAAATCCTATTCTCTGCACATACCTGTTGATCAGTAGAGTGTACCTGTCGATTCACAGCTCCTTCTGGAAAGTTCCAGTCCAAACAGAGGCAATGAGAGGCATGCAGGAAGGGCAGAAGGATAGAAAGAACACACACCCAGAAGCATGCATACACATGCATATTCACAAAAGGAACACTCTCTCACTTTCAAACCCACACACACAAACAGCTTCTACCACTTCCCCGTCATTATGGCGTCCCGGTGGTCAGCATAGTGTGGTTGAGGTTTGAGTCGAAGCTCCAGCACCTCGGTCAGTGTATCCTGTTTGTCAGCCCATCGTCCTGGACTCTGCAAATGAGATCATTGGTGGTTTTGACCAGAATGTCCTTGTGCTGAGAAAGAAAGAAAGAAAGAAAGACAGGAAGAGAGAACATATATTAATATTCTTGCCTTTTTAATTTTTTTCTTGCAAGCTATGTGGTTGGCACAATTGGCATAAGCATAACCCTCAATCTAATTTGCTTAATTGCCATCAGGTGTTCCTTAAATAATTTGGTGCTAATTACAAAAGAATCACACACTCTCCATTACAGCTATAGGCCTACTACAGATGTTAATAGGCAGGTTATAGCAAATTAATATCTGTATCTCCTAATAGAAATTAATGTATTTACAGTGTTTTTTCATCTAGTATTCATGAATATACTCGGTTTTTGTATTGCAATTATTGTGATTTGAGGATCATATCCACTGTTTAAGGTTATGTTTCCAAAGGTTCATACTGTTTCTCCAAATATTTATTTTGTAAATCCTGTCTGCAGTATAACAAATATTAATATTGATAAATGAATAGTAAAAATAAATGATGCATACACGATCTAAGATAATAAAACTAACCTGCATGAAATTGTAAATAACATCGGAGGAGATATGATGTTCATAAAAGTATAGCTGGTTGTATCTCTCTGCTCAACTGCTAAATAAAGATTTGGGTACAAAAAAAGGAGGGTTGGCCAGCGTAACTTCATCCTGCTCTATGATTGGCTGTGTTTCAGGTCCGTTAAATGTTCCACTTCCGCTCTTTTCTGTTGCTTAGTAACAACTTCAATGCGTTTCACCCGTCCACTAAACAGAAGCTAGCTCGATGCTATTTTGTAGGGTTTTGTGAACACACACTGTTAGAAGCAGTTACTTATCGTTAAAACGACTTCTTAGCAGCCATGACAACTATAAAAGACGGAGAGTACACAGCTACCATCTACAAACTGGTGAGAATATTGTTGTTAAAGTCGAGGTTAGCTTCCCAACTCAGTGGTAAGCTAGCATCACTATAACGGTAAACTATAAACCAAACTCCACTCAAAAGTATCGACTATCTTACTGAAAAACATACACTGGACATATAACACGTTTCCGGAATTGTGCTGGAATGATTTTAACCTCGGCACACAATTAAAACGACCAAACTAATTCAATACAAGTTTGATGTGTTTCTGTCTGTTAACATTACGCTTCTTTACTCTAAATAATCTCTAATCTTTGCTGCAGTTTAGTGTAACGTTACAGATGAGACACACATGATATACTTAAAGGAACATTATCATGGAATTATTTTCTTCTTCACTGACATTTTTTGTTCGTAACGTGTGTCCTGTCTATAATGTTAATACTGTTTAATAGGAACATCAAAGTTAATTCCATATATTTCAGATTAAAGACGGACAGTATGTGGAAGCAATCCATATCCTAAACGGCCAACTTCAAAAACACACGAAGGTAGGTGGATTTCTGTATTCTGTCAATCAAAACATTCCATACAAAACATACATGTCATTTTTTTTAAGACTACATCAACATATATGCATCTTGTCATTCCGCCCCCCTCTAAACCAATATACAAATCTGAACCAACCATTTTTTTAAATGATAAGTGAATAATGAATTAGTAGCCCTTCCTTTTAACTCCTCTACCCTCTTTTTGTATCGTGACATTGACTTATTTTCATCTGTCCCCCATGTTTCCGAGTATTTTGATATATATTCATATTTTGCAGTTTCAAAGCTTTTTAAAACATTATCATTTATTTAGCTTCAGGGATTTACTATTTCTGATTTGGAAATATTTAAAGCAATCCAGTTTTTTTTCAGGACTACCTTCATTGGGATTCTGTTAATATAAAAAACAGAGAGAACATTTATTTTCAGGATATCAGAGATATTTTATTCAAAATAATGGGCATCAAATTTAATTGAAAAAGGATTTGCTTATTTTTCTGTTGAATTTCAATTGGAAAACCAGTTAAAGCTCTTATTGTAAAATTGTTGAAATGATAGGTTCATTAATCAACCAGTAAACAAATAATTGCTCTTAATATTCTTGAGAGCCGTTTGAGCCATTTCTTAAAGCAAAGTGCAAAAAACGGCTTCCCCAGATGAAATATTTTAATGTATTTATTGTCAAAGCATTTAATATATCATTGCTATCGGGGTGATAAGAGCATGCCGTGGAATATAACAAAAAGTGTTTCTGAAGTGAATTCCACACCCCACCTTTAAGATATTGTTGTAATCTGAATGACTGAAGTATTAAAGCGTTTGTCGGACAAACCAAAGGATTTAAAGCCTTGCGCTTCAGGCAGCATAGGATTTGTCCCTACAAGTTTATTTCAGATACCATCTGAACAATTCAACGATGATTCATAATAGGAATTGCCAAATCAGCACATCATAATTGCAATGTTTGCGACTTAATATTTAAAAACAGATGGGTTCAAAAAGATGGGTTACACTGATTTAAATGACCAGCTAACTTGTGATTTATACCTTCTTTTTGTTTAAAAGCAAAGTACATTTGATGCTGTCATACTTCCTGGTGTCTTTCGGTTTGGCTACTGTATGTCTTGGTGTTTTTGATTGTTTAACCACACACCCTTATTTAACACACACTGCAGACGACCATCAGGTTCACTCCCTCTTGCTGTCCTTTGTGTCCCAGTCCAGGGCAGCACTCTCTCTGCTGGGTTACTGCTACTATCACATCCAGGATTTCACCAACTCTGCAGAGTGCTACGAGCAGCTCACCCAGCTGCACCCGGAGGTGGAGGAGTACAAGGTGTACTACGCCCAGTCTCTTTACAAAGCTGGTGCTTACCCTGAGGCTACGAAGGCTTCCTTCGTGCTTGATAACCCCAGCAGTCACATCAAGGTACCGCCTGTACGCACTGCTAGACGAAAAGAAAAAGATGATGAAAACCTTGTTTCTATGAAATGCCAGCTTGTATGTTGCTCCACTAAGACGCACTGCGTTACTCTGGCTCCAGGTGCACCATCATTGCATCAAATGTGCGATTTCAGAACAAATCCACCTTATTTACTCTGAATGTTTCACTCTGCCAACTCCATCTGTTACATGCATCACTGGATCAGTTGTTCAGCAGAAGTGCTCTAACAAGTACATATGGGCCTTTAATGCACACCTTATCAAATCAAGCAAGTCAAGGGGTGTACAGCCCAGCAACAGGAAACACATGCTATTACCAGGAGTCAATATAATGCTGATTTCAAAAGTTATAATCTTACAAATGTTGACATGCATTCATGTCTGTCACCCCCATGTCTATTAAGACATTGAGGTATCGCTGTGGGGTAACACAACGGAAACTAAACATCTGACTTGTGAACAAAATGTGCAAAAGAGGTCACGTTTGGAGATACTCAGATAGGGACGTATAATCTAATGTGATATAAGAGGAGGATTAAAGTCTAAATCTGAGTTTAATCCCATGTTATCCCAATGTGATAAATCTGCCCAGATGCCCAAGTGCACAAGCACTGAAAACAGCATCTTTTTCTCAATATGTCCCCTATAAGTTAGTTATATTTATATGGGAAAACCGGTTCAAGATGCTACAAATGAATAATAGATGTTTGGATTAGAGTTGGTATTTCATTGTATTGCTTAATTCTTATTCCCCAAAGTCAAACCAGCACTTACCTTTACCCCTCGCTCTTTGTTTCTCTCTCTTCCACAGATGGTCAAGCTGCAAGCCTGCATCAAATATTGTGAGGAAGATTACTCCGCTGCCAAGGTGACGAGGGCGCTCACACTATCTGTTAATGCATATGAATTATACCATTTCAGGTTTGAATCATGACTATCTGCTGCCAACACACACACACACACGCACACACACACACACACACACACACACACCCATCCACTTTCCACTAACTGCACTGTGTGTGTGTGTGTGTGTGTGTGTGTGTGTGTGTGTGTGTGTGTGTGTGTGTGTGTGTGTGTGTGTGTGTGTGTGTGTGTGTGTGTGTGTGTGTGTGTGTGTGTGTGTGTGTGTGTGTGTGTGTGTGTGTGTGTGTGTGTGTGTGTGTGTGTGTGTGTGTGTGTGGTGTGTGTGTGTGTGTGTGTGTGTGTGTGTGTGTGTGTGTGTGTGTGTGTGTGTGTGTGTGTGTGTGTGTGTGTGTGTGTGTGTGTGTGTGTGTGTGTGTGTGTGTGTGTGTGTGTGTGTGTGTGTGTGTAGTCACTCCTGGAGCAGCTTCCCCAGGAAGACCCGGACTATGTCTACAATACGGGCTGTCTGCTTTACCAGGACGGGAAGTACGAGGAGGCCTGCAAGAAGTTCACGTCTGCCCTTCAAGTGCTGGGATACGTGCCAGGTAGTTCACACACACACACACACACACACACACACACACACACACACACACACACACACATACACACATGTATACTCTTTAAGTGGCCCTTGCTACACAAGACTTCACATTTGTGTGTCTTTATTACGTCGAGCTGTAAATGGGCGGTGAGGAAGTTAGTTTCACAGCAGGTGTGACTTTGGGATTGTTAAAGTGATCGGATAACATCATCTTTAAAGGAGGATCCTCACAGAATAATACAGCAAAGGCCTCAATACCAATGCCAACAAACAGGGCTTTGAATGGACTCTAAAGAGGCCATATTATGCTTTTTGGGGTGTTCCTTTTCCTGTATTGTGATATATAGGTGTGTATGCATGTAAATGGTCTGCACAGGCTAACACTCAACGTTTCCCTCATCCCTGATTTGTAGGTGAGGTGTTCTTTGCAGAGGGCATACTGGATTCAAATCGAATTCTTGATTAAAAATCCCATTTAATTGTGAAAGTACTTTCACTGAGATGTCCTAGATGTGTGCACGGGTCCAAATAGTGTAAATCAAAAAACTCTCAACTCCATTCTTACTATTTAATACACAGTCGACTTTTTTCGCTCCGTCCTATTGGTGAGATGAGGCCATATGTAAAGGCAGCAGTAGTTCCCTTGCTCTATTACACATGGATATGCTGTTAGTGTACTCCCGTATGACTGCCCTGTACATTCATGTATCTCCACTCCAAGGTCTTGAGCCCACACTTGCGAGATTGCACCGTTTACTTCACTGGACTTGTAAACGGACCTAATACCATCGTCCCACCATAAACCCATTGCTTGGTTCTTTATTGCTCAGTTGGTGACATTTCCAGATGAAATGTACACCATGTTTGACAATGATTGATATACCTTGCAGCAAATGTGTTGCAGTTGTTAATCAGAGCAACACAACATTAAGGGGAAGGGGACACCTTAAGAGTTTTTACGAGCTGGGGAAAGTGGAGGCGAATAATATGATAAGAGAAATGTTGAAGGCTATCAAGTAGAGATTGGGTTTGAAATCGTCTCCACAGGAAGCATTTCAATGTCGTCCTGTTATCTCTGCCCTCCTCTTTCTCAGCTCTGTCATACAACATCGCCCTGTGCTTCTACAGCGTGAAGAACTACGCGCAGGCCCTCAAACACATCGGAGAGATCATCGAGAGAGGCATCAGAGAGCATCCGGGTAGAACCACAGCGCAAAGACATGGCCATTATGTCATCTGTGTTCAATCAGCAAAAAGAGTTCAGTGGGATCTTTAGTCTTCTACATTATTTCATGATCTTCCAACACCTTTGTGTCCTCATGCATCAGAGCTGAGCGTGGGGATGACGACCGAGGGCATCGACGTGCACAGTGTGGGCAACACGCTGGTGCTGCATCACACCGCCCTGATCGAAGCCTTCAACCTCAAAGCTGCCATCGAATACCAGCTGAAGAACTGTAAGCCCCTCACTCGGAGCCTCTGACTCGCATGTGACGAGCAGGGTGGAGAATACCTCTTCACAAGATAACCTTATTCCTCATCGTGAGAATGATTTGGCTCCAAAACTCATTCAACACTTGTTTCATCTATTGCCAGTCTTCATATTCAGAGATATGGCTTTTATGATTTGTTAAGCCTTAAGCATACTTATCATTTCAAAGATATACACTTGTTTTGTCCATAAATCCATATGGCCCCGTTTAAATGTTGATTATTTATTTGCACATTTACAGTACACATGTTTTAAAAAATGACAAATCCCTAAAAGACGGACATTTTAAAAATATTTGTAATACAAAGTCTGAACAGTTTGAAGGAGAGTTTAGAAGACAAACATGGCTAGTAAAGATACGTCATGTTAGATATCAATACAAAGATAAAAACAAATAGAGAGCATGCTTATTTTAAGTTTCCAGACTAAGTAGTAATTCAAACATTTTTAGAAATATACATTTTACAAAGATGTTTACAAGTAAGTAAGGAATGGCTGTCGCGATGGAATGATTGGGAAAGGGAAGACAATCTCAAGACAATTTGGTTCTTAGAGCGTCTCGAGGAATATGACTGGATGTCAAGTTGAGTTTGATTAAATTACGTTTTTGGGATCTACAGACAAAAGTATGTATTAGAACACTGACGGTAAAAGACTAAAACTTTTCTTTTGCTTCCCTGCAGCGAAAGGATCTCAGGAGGCTCTGACAGACATGCCCCCCCGATCAGAGGAGGTAACTGTTATCAGCCATTCACATCGTGTGTGTGTGTGTGTGTGTGTGTGTGTGTGTGTGTGTGTGTGTGTGTGTGTGTGTGTGTGTGTGTGTGTGTGTGTGTGTGTGTGTGTGTGTGTGTGTGTGTGTGTGTGTGTGTGTGTGTGTGTGTGTGTGTGTGTGTGTGTGTGTGTGTGTGTGTGTGTGTGTGTGTGTGTGTGTGTGTGTGTGTGTGTGTGTGTGTGTGTGTGTGTGTGTGTTGCCTGCTGACAGCCTGCAGATAGCAGAGATGAATAGAACGTTAGAACAGAGGCTTACATGGAGGTAATGATAATACTTGTATTGTCTTCAAACGGCTTCATTTACATTAATGTAAATAGGTGCTCTGTCCTTGGCCAAATGTGGATCTGTCATCAATGTCCAATTATCCTGAGATACAGAGAGAAATGAACGACCAGTGCCCCCTAGTGGAATGTAGTACTTACTGCAGTTTGTCAGACCAACCCCAAGATATTCACTTTACCACGATACAAAACCCATACACAGCAGAACATCTACAAATCTGAGAGGCTCGATACAGAATATTCTGTATTTTTACATATCCACTATTCTTTGCAATTCCAGGTTATAATTCCAATTCTTAGATATTGATACTTATACTGTGATGTGTGTGTTTCTTCAGGAGCTGGACCCCGTGACGCTACACAACCAGGCTCTGTTGAACATGGACACGAAGCCGTCGGAGGGCTTTGAGAAGCTGGCCTTCCTGCTGCAGCAACCCTCCTTCCCCCCCGTCACCTTCGGGAACCTGCTGCTGCTCTACTGCAAACATGAGGTACTGCACACAACAGGTTGCAGGCGATTGTCATGTATTAGGTAAGCTTGAGAAATGAATTCTTTGCTCAAAGACTTCCGAGCTTAATTATTGCACAATACTTTCCCACCAAGCCCGTGGCCGTTTGAACAAATGTGTTTCTTTCCCCCCAAAAGCTGTTTCATTACCAATTCCACACTATATTATGAGACTGAAAAACATACATCACCTTCATCTGTCAAACAGGCCATTACTAATTATGCTAATGATCAAATTATCATCAATTATCATTCGACCCGAGGAAACACACAGAGCGCTGAAAGAGAGGTTGGTATTAATGCCAATGATGTCCTCCCTCTCATCTCAGTACTTTGACCTGGCTGCTGACGTCCTGGCAGAGAACGCCCATCTCACATACAAGTTCCTCACACCGGTAAGTTACACTCTGAACCAGTCCATGTGTTTCCAGTTCCTAATTCACACTTCAGGAAGTCACATGTTTGCCTGCACTAATGAAACGGTGTTGTTGTTTCCTTTCCAGTACATGTATGAGTTTCTTGATGCCCTGTTGACCTGTCAGACAGCACCAGAGGAGGTACTACACATTTTCTTTTTACAATAAAAGCTACTTTTTACATTTGCTTTCCTGCATGCAGTACTACAGTATTTCCCATCGACCTCAGCAGCACTGAGCTATTGTAAGCACACGATTGCATATACAGTACACATATTCATTCGCCATAATACTATTACCAGTTAATAATGTGTCACATTCGGGTTTAAAGCTTGTTCCACTGACCCCAGGAGGTCAAACAACCCTTTATGTAACTGGAAAGGGAGAACCCTGTGATAAACCCATTTAACTTTCCGTTTTACTTACATAAACAATTGCTTTTAAAATCCCAAGAAGCACAGCTTAATCAAATGTTGAAAAGTTTGGATTTCAAAACGACTTGGGATTGAATAAAGGTTTAAGGAGGTGATCAGAAACAGCTTATAGTCACCGCATTACATTAAGCTTCCATTCTCAGTGGGAGTGGGTTCTCAGGAACCTCATTATGTTATCTGGGCTGAAGCCAACCTTGTCATTTTGTGATTTACTCCAAAATCTGTTTATTTGTGTTTGTTCATCCATCAATAAACTGTCTGTTTATTCCACAGGCTTTTAGGAAGTTTGACGAGATGAACGGCAAACTGACGGAGCAGTTACGGAAACTGGCCAAGCAGGTTGTTTTCCTCCTTTGTTCTTTCTCATTTGTTATGCATTGTCCTGTGCGCATGTGTATTTGCCCATATCTTAAAGGTCCCCTATTATACTGTTTTTCATCAATACCTTATAGGTCTCAGATATATACAGAACATGTCCCTGATTGGCTGAAACACCAAACAGATCATTGCAGCATTACCCATAATCCCCTCTGTTTCAGCCCTGTTTCAAAAGTGCTGATTCTCTGTCTGTTACTTTAGATTAAAATAAGGAGCCCCTCCCCACGCCCCTCTGAGAGACATTTAGTTAAAAAGAACTCAATGGCGCTCTAGAGGAGATTCAGGTGATACATTGGGGGGGGGGTTACCTTGGTTGGTGATTGGCTAATGGTTACACAAGCCAAAAAATCGTTATGACATCATAAAGTGGCCAAAATCTGATCGGCTAATTTTCAGACAGATTTTTATAGAAATGGATCAGGACAAAAAGAGAGAGAATCTTTGTTCCTGAAACTTTCAGAATGTCTTCACACAGAGGGGACACGTGCTGATGAGGAAGAGACGTGAACAAGTGGATTTTGCATAGTAGGTGACCTTTAACACAATAGACAATGACATATCAAGCTGTCATCAGTAATATGTAAGACAAGTCATGATGAAACACTGCCCTGGATCCTTTATTACAGCAGCCTAAGGATTCTGTTCATGTATGGTTCTCAATATGTTATATCTATATATTGAGAATAGTGGATTTTGAAGGCTCTGATTTGTTTTGGCTGAGTGTTGTTGTTGTCCTCTGCTGTAAGGTGCAGGAAGCCAGGCTGACTAGGGATGATGAAGCTCAGAAGAAATGTCTGCAGGACTACGACCTGATGCAGGAGAAGTGAGGACACACACACATATATAAATATGTAACCCTCAGCTTCTATGTGGTTCACTAATTCACCCAAAAAAGATTCAGACGACATAACTCCTCCCCCCACCATTGAACTGTCCCGGTCGTCTCCCAGGTACATCGTGGTGCTGATGGCCCAGTCCAAGATCTACTGGAACCGGGAGAACTTCCAGATGGTTGAGAAGATTTTCCGAAAGTCTGTAGAGGTCTGCAATGAGGACGACACCTGGAAGCTGAACGTAGCCCACGTGCTCTTCATGCAGAACAAGTACAAGGAGGCCATCGGCTTCTACGAGCCCATCGTCAAGAAGCACTATGATAATGTGAGTGTCATGAAGAACGTGGAGAACATGAATGTGTGGAGGAGGGACACTTCCATTATTTGTGCGAGATTAATTATTGAGAGTTAATAAATATCTGCAATACCATATTAAGGCCATTGTAGGTCAAACTAAATCATGATGATGGAGCTGGTGTGAAAGTGGTGGTAGTCTGAGGAGAGTCTTAATCTTAGGAAAAACTAAGTTGGATATTTTCTGAGGTTAAATAATTAAATACATGAGGAAAAAAATCACCACATTACAACATTAAATTGGTAAATGTACAACTCCAAAATACTTTGAGATGAAGTCATACATCTTAGTTAGTTTATTTTTTGAGATTGAGAATTGAAGAAGTTTCTCTCAATATGGCCTTAATACTCCTTCATAAACTTCAGACGCTTAAACAAAAGTATTTTGAAGATAAAATGCGCACGATGCATGGGATCAGCCCCGATGTCAGAGTGAGGTCAGGACTAATCGTTGACAGTTTGCCTTTTTGTCCAGGTGGAGCAGTGTAACATTCAAGAGTGTCCCTGCAAGTGCAAACCCTCGGTAAAAATAGATGAGCAGCTCTGCGTCGATCTGCAGTGTTTTCTCAAATGTGTGCATGATATGAGTTTCATTCTTTTCTGCTGTGTGGATTTTTTGATTTGGTTTGCAGTGCTGGTTTTGTTTTGAATCTGAAAATCATGATTTTCCTCCAATTTCAGGGAACTTCAGTCACTCAGCTGAGGGTTCTAGAATGTTTTCTTTCCTCACTGAAAAATTAAACATTACATGGTACTTGTTATACCAGGGGTGTCAAACGCAATTCATCACGGGCCACATCAGCGTTATGGTTGCACTCAAAGGGCCGGTTGTAACTTTAAGACTATATAAAAATACATATATAAATATTTAATATATATAAAATAATGTATCATATCACATTATTGCCTCTGCATTGGATTATTATCAGATAGGGTAATAACTTCATAATTAACTACGTCTGAAAGCAGAAGTCTGGGGCAAATAATTGCAAGTCTCTTCAGTGAGAATGTCACCAATGATTTGAAAAGAAAAGTCCAATTCTGAAAAAAGAAAGTAAAAAAAAAGTGAAATTTTGGAGAGAAAAAGGCGACATGTAAAAAAAAAGTAACATTTTGAAAAAAAGGAAATTCTAACAAAAAGGCACATTGTAAGATAAAAGGCATATTTTGAAGAAAAAAAGCCAAATTCTGAGAAAAAAGTCAAATTTGAGATGCATTGTGGGACATGTAGTTTATGGGCAACGTGCTTCTGTAAATCGGCATGTAACCGTATAATAAACATATTATATTCTTTCAGAGCTGTTGTGGGCCACATAAATGAAGTCACAGGCCGGATTTGGCCCCCGGGCCTTGAGTTTGACACCCCTGTGTTAGACGCTTTTATCCAAAGCGACTTACGTACTCTCTACTGTGGGCAATCCCCACAGGAGCCATTTGGGGTGAAGTGTCTCAGGGACACAACGACATGCTGACTGCAGTGGGGTTTGAACCTGTGACCCCCTGACCCCAACACATACGTACAACCCACTGTGCCACACAATGATGCCAAACACTTTAGCATCATCGTGTTCATGACGTTTTAATCATGTTTTATTCTAAATAACCTCAAATCAGTTTGTGGAAACGTGCACGCACCCTGGATTGGTTTTGAAGTTTGTTAAATTCTGAGTGTTGGAAATATATTGTAAAGTTAACTCAAAATGTGTGTGTTTGTGTGTGTCTGTGTGTCCCATTGTAGATCCTGAATGTGAGCGCTGTGGTCCTGGCCAACCTGTGTGTGTCCTACATCCTGACCAGCCAGAATGAGGAGGTACTGTTCACAGAGATTAACACAATTTAACATAAAATACTGTACTGTCATTTAGTACAGCTTTTTCTATTATATACTACTTTTAATTAAATATGTTTCAGAGGGATTTTACTTTCATTTGACTTCTGTTCTTTGTGTCTCTGTATGGTAATAATGTTTGTCGCTTTATCTTCAGTATAAAAAGTCCAGTTTCCTCCTCTCGTTGTCTTACAGGCTGAAGAGCTGATGAGGAAGATCGAGAAGGAGGAAGAGCAGATCTCCTACGACGACCCCGACAAGAAGGTGTTCCACCTCTGCATCGTCAACCTGGTCATCGGGTGAGTGTACAGCTCGAACGATCTGCTTTCACGTTGCTTATTACGTTTCGCCACCAAGAACCTCATGATTCAAAATATTTCACGTGCATGTGTATTAACCTTTATATATACGTCTATGGTATTCACTAGTACTGCGTGTTCATTGATGTATTAGACTGGCTTTCAAAACTCATGTGTAAAGTTCCTTTACTATAAAGTTCACACTTAGTTCAAAGTGTTGATCATCAAATAAACACATCAATACATTCATTAATAAATACAGAACAAATATGTTAAGAAAGAAATAATCAAATGTATGTTAAACCTGAGCTCATTTATCATGCTCTCAGGATTCACCCTGATGTATCTCAGGTCCTTGTTCCTATATGCAGCAGTTCTTTGTGTGTAAACCAAAGAGCAGCAGGCAGAGACAACAGCTTGGCTAGGACACTAAGAGACTAAGAGACTAAGTTACTTTTTGACGATTATCCAAATCTGTATAAGAAATCTTGCAACCTTTTATTAAGTATTGCTCTTCTGTTTCAGGACGCTGTACTGTGCTAAGGGAAACTATGATTTTGGCATATCTCGCGTCATCAAGAGCCTGGAGCCTTACAATAAGAAGGTCAGTTATTCCATTGTTCCCGGGGTTCCTTTTTTAGAAAGGTTTGTAGCAAATGCTTTAAGAAAGGGATAACGTGCAACGGGTGAGATGGTCACTAATGAGAGAAGCACACCGGTCGAAGCAGCGTCTATTCTCCCTAGCAACGGCCAGCTCTCCTCCATAATGGTCTGTTATTGAAAATGTAAAACCTCTGGAAGGTAGAAATTGACCAATCAGATTTGAGTATTCAACTAAGCCATGTAATAAAAACAGGAAACATTCAATACATATTTTAAGGGAAATAGTTTGTTGTTTATTGTGCAGCAAGCAGTGTGTGAGTATTACCATAAACACAACTACAAGAAAGTGCTCATTTAAAATATATACATCCCCCCCCCCGGAGAAGAGTCTCTTTTGATCTGATCCAGTCGCAGCTGAGTCCACGGAGGCTCCAGCTGAGAACACAGGATGTCATCCCGAGTGTTGCCCCCTCTCAGCCTCGTACAAATCCCCTCCATAGACTCACAGGAATGTGAGCCTGTGGAGCCGCATACATTCAACCACGCAATCTGACCGCCATGTCTGAACTCCGTCCAACAGAAGGAAGACGTCTCTGCCACGTATCCTTCTGGAAAGCCAAACCCTAAATACCACCGAAACGGAGACACGGCTTTTACTGACATTAAAGTCATAAACCTTTCATTTTGTTTATTCTGTGGACAAAACCGACGGTGCTTTCGGACTCGTTAGCGTGGGAAAAGGGATGCAGCTGAAGTTTGAACACATCAGTTAGCAATTTAATAACTCTGATATCACAATGGTGTAACAACTGTGTGTGTGTGTGTGTGTGTGTGTGTGTGTGTGTGTGTGTGTGTGTGTGTGTGTGTGTGTGTGTGTGTGTGTGTGTGTGTGTGTGTGTGTGTGTGTGTGTGTGTGTGTGTGTGTGTGTGTGTGTGTGTGTGTGTGTGTGTGTGTGTGTGTGTGTGTGTGTGTGTGTGTGTGTGTGTGTGTGTGTGTGTGTGTGTGTGTGTGTGTGTGTGTGTGTGTGTGTGTGTGTGTGTGTGTGTGTGTGTGTGTGTGTGTGTGTGTGTGTGTGTGTGTGTGTGTGTGTGTGTAGCTGGGAACAGACACATGGTTCTACGCCAAGCGCTGTTTCCTCTCCCTGCTGGAGAACATGTCCAAACACATGGTCATGCTGAGGGACGCCGTGGTACAGGAGTGTATCCAGTTCCTGGAGCACTGCGAGGGTAAGCAGCATCCATACACACACACACACACACCTGCAAAAGTGCTGGCCTGTGACAATAATTGCAACAAGCACTATGTATCCTTTGAGAGAGCACATGCAGATCCAGATGAACTAGGAAGCCAGGTGTAGCCTCTATGCCTGGATATGTTCTGCAGCATCCCCATCAGGTCGGAATTGGCTGTACTGTATACTGGACATCATTATTGTCTTAGCTAAGCGACAGTGACACACCGACTAACAAACCAGACACAAACCGAACACTACGTCCAGTGTCGGCCAACATTCTGGCAAAACCTGAAAGTCAAAGTGTTCGCCTTTCAGAATATAAAGAGCTATTCATTTATTGTCAAGGGATACGAGAGCTTGCCTTCTTGTGAGATGGGTTTATTCATGTGGACTTACGGCAAAACAAGTATCTGCTTTCTCAAGATAACAAGATCATTTATCACACAAGAAAACAACTTTTGTTTTCTCAAGGTCATGGGATTGTTATGGAGAACTCTAAAAAGTGATGTGGATGTAGGAGACAGACCTTTTGGGGAAGATATATAACCACTTCTTCTCATATACTAGTGAAGGCGCTCATTTGAATTTGTAAAACATATATATTTGTGTACACATCTGAATAAAATGACAGTGATAACAACAATAAAAAATAGGATGCATAATTATTTGTACAATATATGTAATAGGACCTAAGTAACAAATGGTATGTTGTTGAGTGTGAGGTAACATCAGTGTGTCTCGCCTGTAGTGTACGGTAAGGAGGTCACGGCCATCATCGAGCAGCCTCTGGAGGAGACCCACACCCACATCGGGAAGAACACCGTCACCTACGAGGCCAGAATGCTCAAGGCGCTTTTCTACGAGGTCATTGGCTGGAACAAGTGACCGGAGGCACAGCAACACATGAGAAGAAGGCACAGAGACAGCATAACAAGGCCAGCTGTGCACGCGCCTTCTTCCAGTTCCCAGCTCGGACTCCTTCGGGCAGCGCGTGGACTCGTCAGCTCGCACCCCAGGTGAAGCTGTATTTAGACATGGAGTGAATCCGGGGGAGGTTGGGCAAAAGATGGCTGCAGCAGATGTGACATCATCAGATTGTGTTCTTTCTCAATGTCATGGCGTCTTTGCTTCACTTCAGACTCTCATATTTATGTAGTACTTTTATTATCAGTACTACGTTTGCACTGCTGTAGAGGATATCATGTGTATATATACATGTATATAAAGCATATGATACATTGTGTACGTACGCTCCTCTACAGATGTCCTCTTTGGTCAGTGCTGGTTGTACAGCTGCCTGCTAGCTTTATATACTGTCGCTACAAATAATTTAAAGAAAATAAAGATAATATTTTTGGAAGAAAAAACTGCTTACGATGTTTTTCTTAAAGTGAATATTTCATGGCCTTTTAAAAGGGATGCTCCAATCAGGCACACGTGTTTAGAGACAGATCCTGCGGACACAAAGCTCAAGGAAACAACGACTAACGGTCAGTTTATTTGAATGATGCCGATTTTGGAATATCATCTCAAATCGTTTACACCTTTCCCAGGTCTGAATTGGGATGCCAGCATTGCCACTTTAAAATGTTCAGAATAAGAAAGTTATCAAATATAACAATTTCCAAGAAGTCCTCACACCTTGTTATACTTTTATCCATCCTCCAAAATCAGCCGGTGTCTTTCCCACCTGGATTCTTGTCTTAATGACGACGGAGCATCTGAGAAATATACACATCGTGCAGAAAATGTATCAATCAAAAAGTGTAAACGCCTATTATTATAATCTTTTATTCAGATAATTCAATTATAGCTCATAATACAAAGCCAAATGCATTTAACAAGTACAGCATCTACACACTCTGATGCAGTCGGGGATGTTGTGTACATTTACAGAAGTTGCTTTGTGACCCGCCAAAAAAAAGAAGACACGGAAAAGAAAAAGCAAAACAAGCGCATTAATAACAATGTCAGAAGTGTAAGAAGTCAGAAGTTAGATTTAGATGAAGTTAGGTCAGAGCTTTGTAGCAGTAGATGATACTGTACATGCTACAGTTTAGCCTCAGGTGTGCCTAAAGTACGATATGAACATATTGTTTAACCCCTCACCTCTGAAGCAGGTCATTATTAGGTGCCGGTATCCGCTAATAAAATCCAAATTGCGCACGCCTCACATTTTTACATCAAATCAGACGAAGGTACCAACCAGGAGATGACATCACGACAAAACGAATACCTCAATACAACTACGAATACTCTGATAGAAATAAAAGTCCTGCATTTAGAATGTTACTAAGTAAAAGAACCAAAGTATTAGCAATTATTTGATGATTATATTTCCTATTATTAATCTGAATCTTCTAAAGCTATCACACAAATGTAATGTAATTACATTGTAATGCAATATTTACCACTTTTTATAAGTGGAATAGAAATAAATAATAAAATAATAATAAAGTAGCAGGAAATAGAATTTAAGAAAAATAAACTTGAGTGAATAAACGTAGTTACTTTCCAGCACTGGTCAGCATACATTCAACCATAACACGTGGAACTGGTTGTGTGGTAAAAAGCTAAATCTGACGTGTTGTTATCCGGGTTTCTTAAAAAAAAGGTTCAATCTTTAGCTAGCTTGTTGCATCACAGACAGAAGACACATCCTAAAGGTACTTCCTGGTTCTGTAGACACAAACTACTAAAGCTACTTTTCAAAGAGTAAATGCGACTTCCCATGGTTTCCCGCTGAATGGGAGCATCGCTACTTTCAAAAGATACATTGTTTGGGGTTAATACACTTTAAAGATCATCAGACTGCATGTAGTTTGGTGCCCAACAAACAGCTACATTCTACTTTCATCATCTTCAGCCTATGTTCATTAACATCATGTTGTGTCGGGAGTCTCTCAGTGAAGAGCATCGCTACCTGATGGGGCGTTCAGGAGATTGGCCTCTTGGTTATGTCCTGCTCTGCCAGGTGGTAGTTCAGGTATCCTCCCAGAGCGCCCACCGCCACCGCCGTCATGTGGCTGGAGCAGCCGTCTGAGGAGTCACAAAGTGAAGCAATGAGTGAGGCAACAAGTTATCATTATTATTTTTATAAAAATGAAGAGAAGCGCCAGAAACAGGAAATGGTAACGCAAAGATACCATAAGTCGATTCTGCAAATTTCATAACACATAACAGCAGTAAAATGACTTCAGATTTTAAACCAAAAAAGTGCGGATAATACTTTTTTTTTAACGGAGTGAGGTCAGTCACACTGTATTCGGCAGAAAGTTAGCTTTGATTAGTTATTTTTCTTCAACTTTCACAGCTCAAATTGCAATCATTTCCTATGGATTAGACTTTAATATAACATGCGAGTACCTGGAAGTATCTTCTCCCTCCTCTTCACTCTCCGGTGAGGCTGCAGCTGCTCCAGCAGCTCGTCTCCGATGATCTGAGACATGATGCTCTCTGAGAAACAGCAGGTAACATCTCAGTAATAATACTATCTCTCAATTTACTCATATGTTTAACCTCCACTAGACAGGACGGATACTTAGTATAACATTAAAGGAATAATTCAACCCCAAAATCATTTTATATACAACATTGACCCCATGTAACCTTGGATTCTTTAAAAAAAATTAAGAAAAGTATTGAATTGAAAAATAAAAGGGAGTGGCGTTTAACAACAGCACAACTACCGTACATGAAAACTCTCATACTACTAGTGCAGTATAATACAAGTCCCATTTATCCAGTCAATACTTAATACTTCACTAACACATTGGATTTTTAACAAAAACTGCCCTTAAAATTGCGTATAAACAGTACTCGAACAATAGACTAGAGTAGAGTAGATTATTCGTGTGCAGTATTCCTTTTACTGAAGAGATTAAGCTTTAACATGTACTTTGACAGTAACGCTACAGTACCTGGAGATAATGAGATATTTTCAATTCAGCTGCATTTTAAAACTTTCTTTTTAAACACGTACTGTCTCTCCCGAAGCAGCCCGCTTCCTCGTCCTGCAGCCGGAGGATGTGCTGCAGCCAATCAGCTTTGTAGAAGTCGGAGAAACCAGACAATCCACAAATCAGGACTGTTGAAGAAGAGCAGAGGGACTCAAGATAGTCCAAACTATATAATAGGCCTATGTAAAATGTATGCAGTTTGAAATATGTATTGGAAACATAAGATGTAATACACACTACATGCAAACTTTTTCATCTGAATGTCCAAAATACTGACATACTGTTAACCTATTTGATATTTGTAAGACATTGTAATAGATGGTGTACTGTATTGGATCTTGAGTTAAGGCAAAAACGTGTTTTGTGAGGTCGAACTGTCCATTGACCTTTGAGCAGCAACATACTGATACTCTGACTACTACTACTGATACTCTGACTACTACTGATACACTGACTACTACTACTGATACTCTGAATACTACTACTGATAATCTGTTCATCCTAGTCTAAATTTACATTTGGCTGAATTTGAAGAACATCCCTCAAGGCTTCCCGAAGATGGCGCGTTCACACGAATGTGACAAAAAGAATGAAGAAGAATTTGAAATAATATAGTCACTATTTTCAATGAAGATGTCGACCGTCTGCACGGTGATCCCGTCCCTAAAGATGTCCTGGTTGGCCTTCATCATGTTGGAGCAGTAGATCTTCTGGTAGCTGGCCTCCGTCATGTTGGCGCGGGACTCTCTGGTGTCTCCTTTCAGCAGGTTAGTGCAGCCTCTCTGAGACCCACGCACACAGCAGGTTATTAATAGTGATAATAAATTATTCATGTTTTTATTTCAGCTTCTGCTCAGAACTTAGTGCATTTGGAGGTGAAGGTTACCGATGATTTTGAGTGATAGAGATATTTCGATAGTTTAACTTCTCACCATTTTCCCGATCATGAAGTAGAGCAGCTGGTGGGACAGAGAGTAGTGCGGACAGCCGAAACGCGTCATGGTGTCCCGGCAGGGTTTGGTAACGATGCAGGGCGTCCCGTTCATCTTCCTGCTCACACACACACACACACACACACACGCACACACGCACGCACGCACACATACGTAAATGCACTCACACTCCAACAAGACCCCTATCAATACCTTGATAGTGAAGAGTTTATAGTATATCATAGGTCATGTGGACAAGTTACATTATGTATTTGACATCCTGCTAACAACAGTGCAGGGGCGGACTGGCCATCGGGAATACCGGGAGTTTCTCCGGTGGGCCGGTGCTGTGTGTGGGCCGGAGGGCCAAGTTTCTTAAAAAATAAATAAAATAAAAAATCTTTTTCTCTTGGGCCACATTTGTAAGTGTTCCGGCCACTCCCTGCTTACCTAAAACCTACCGGCCCACATTTGTAAGTGTTCCAGCCCAGCCCAGCCCAGTGGGGTGTGGCCAGGGTTGGGTTGTAACGGAATACATGTAACGGCGTTACGTAATCAGAATACAAAAATCAAGTAACTGTATTCAGCTCGTGTTACATTTGAAAAACGAGTAATCTGATTACAGTTACTTTCGTAAACCTAAAGTGAATACATTTGGGCCTGTCTGTCAATTAATCCCCGGGCCACTTTTTCCCCCCAGTCCGCCCCTGCAACAGTGTAACAATTTAAGGCATAGCTATCAAATAATCTAAAGTCTGCCCAAAATGTCATCACTTCATCATTTTATCCTATTGTCTAACCGTGTCAAATTAGCATAATTAGCGTTTGAATTCTTGTTCGTGTCTGTGGGGTTAGTGACCTTTGACCCACAACTTTTAATCAATTATTTCTTGAGTCCAACTGGATGTTTGTGCCAAATTTGAAGAAAGGCATATTGTATGTTGGAGAAGCCGGGGATTATATTTATTATCGCCAACGCTGTTGTTGTTTTGCATAGGATAAATATGTTTGAATCTTTTAGACCGAGGTTTACAAACACAGATACTTTTTGTTTCAGGAAGACAGGTTTTAAACCTCGTTATGTCGAGGTCGCATCACTTTTTCTGATATGTCTGTCTGTGTAATGAAGTCGTGCCCTGTTGTGTTTTCCTCTCTGACAATAAGTGTTCGTACCAGGTTCCCAGCAGCAGCGTCAGACATTTGTCGCTGAGCTGCTCGTCGTAGCACTCGGTGCTCAGGATGGAGGAATACACCAGGCTGGTGTCCGTGGACTGCCACTCCTGAGGGATCAGATAGAAGCTCGACGACAGCAGGGGCTCAAACTCTGCAGCACACACACAAAGGTATTTACCATCAGACCATTTATTAATGAAGAAATACAATTATGTTCTATTTCTACTACATTATATATGTGCTCTGTAAATCACACATCCTGTGCTCTCCTTTGAGAAAATGTCAGTACCTAAAAAGTAAGCATTCATTTTGTAGGATTTTTATGTTTGTAAGTTACTTATTCTTATTTATTTTTCTTAATTCACAAAAAATACACTAATATTGAGGGAATTGTTCCTTATTATGCATTAGTCTATGTCAAATGTACCATGAAAACTGTAACATGTTATTATTTATTTTCTTTACTTATTTTTAGATTTATCACGATCAAAATATGCTTAAAGATATTTACGACCCAATTTTTTGTTTACATGTTTAATCTCTAAAATGTAACGTTGAGTAAAAGGGTTTGTTTTTCTGTTCAAACATCACACCACGGGGCTCCTGGGTAATGGAGTCTTGCTCACCTCTGTAGTACTTGGGGTCGTTCTGCTGCAGGGCGGTGACGGCCTTCTCGAAGCTCCGGTCCAAACGTTTGACTAGAACCACGGTGGAGGTCCTCTGGGCCCAGCTGACCGGGTCGCTGTGGGGCCACGTCCGCACCGCCTCCTTCAGCTCAGCTGGGACACAGTCAGCAGCAGAGGAAATCTTTATACAATAATAATATTTGCAACCTTTCCTTTTGTATTCTGACTGGCACATTTCTGCACATGTCCTTCCCTCTTTCACACTGTTGTAATACACCTTTCTTACTTAAGTCAAAAAGCTGCAGCATTTATCTGATACTGACTTTTATAGTTGATCAAAATGTGAAAGAAGGAACATCGACATATTGAATTTCCAAAAACACAACATCAAAAGATTGGATTCCTTACTTTTAACAGCAGTAGAAATTAATTTGTTACGGACACAAACAAGGATGATATCGTAAAAAAGACAATATATACAAAAATACATTAAAATAAGATTTTAAAAAAATCAGCTAACTGCATCCACATACAAACTGTAGCGCTTGCTTCACATTTTAAATAACATAAAAATGACCTAAACACTTCCCATTATATGAAGGGCATGCAATTATACCACTGAATAGTTTGGTAGTTTAATCTCTTATAGCCTACTTTTATTTGACTAATGACAAAGCTATAATATTTAATTATCTGCATGAATTACTTATCTGTTGAATATTTACACAACTTTGGCATTATTAATCTATGTTTATATAAATATGTTTATTCACAAAAATTATCCATTGACTTAATTTATAAAGTAACTAAAGCAAGCAGATGAAAGTAACTAAATAAAGAAGATAAATGTAGTAAAATATTTCAATCTGAGTTGTAGTCGAGTAAAGCATGCAGCATAGAAATACCCAAGTAATGTAGGCCTACAAGCAGGCCTGCCTTAACCTGCCATCAGGCCCTGGGGCTGATGGGTTTTGTAGGCCCCCTATTTAAACAACAAATCAAAGTCATTTATAACTCGGCAGGCTCTGTGATCGCACTTCTCCACCCTGCTCTATGCACGCCTGGTCCTCTCCTCCAGATGAGTGACGTATCGGGCCTCCCTCATGTATTTGTCCGGTTGCCGTTGGCTCCCCTCCACGTAGCAAGTCCTCGTCGTCCTCTCATCTCCTCCAACAGATAATGTCCTTCCTGTCTGTTTTTCCTCTCCCGCTACTCCATCGCTATCAGAACCAGACGGCCTACTTGGCTCCGAGGCCTCGCGGCCGGCACTGCTGCCGCTCGGTACAGAACTCATCTGTCCTTCCTCCTCATCCTGGCCTACAGGTTTAAAATAACCTGTAAGCTTCCGCATGTTTTGTAATAGCTGCTTGTCTCGAAACTCCTTTTCCCTCAACAATTTCCTTTCCCGAGCGCCACTCTCAAACTTTTTCTTCTCAAACTTTTTCTCCTAAACAACCTTCATCTGTCACTCAATCACTCGCAATTTGAATAAGTCACATGTGAAACATATTCTCATTCTGATTGGCTGTTAAGTGGTGCCCACTGACTGTTTCGGGGTCATCTCTGGAATCCATCGATCTGATTGATTAGCGGAGCAAATGATCAAAATACTACGGAGGGAAGATATTTTCGTTTGGATTACTGGTCTGGGGGAAGCTCGCGAGTGTGTGTGTTTGTGTATTTTTGAGTTTGTGTGTATTGTGTTTGTTTCCCGGGGAAAACACTCACGAGAAACACAGGCTGTTGTAGCTGCTGTGACGTCAAGTTACTCCGTTCTCCGCTTGTAATTATGCCGTTACAAGCTTTCAAAGTTGTATTTATCATCTGAATTTGCCGAAACAATTTTAATATTCTAAAAGCCAAGACTTTGTTTATTTGAAACCAGATGAAAACAAACTGTAACGGACCCTGCCGTGTTATCTATGATTACTATACGCATTACATTCATAATGTCAGCCGGAGGGAGGAGGAGTGAGTGGCGAGTGAGAGCTGTCATCTTCCCTTTACAAGCTTCAAAAATGTATTTATCGTGTGATTTTGTAAATAAAAGTTTCATATTCTGAAAGCCAAGACTTTGTTTATTTAAATGTTTTTTAAAAACATCCGAAATAAAAAAGTTTTTTTTTAATATTTTTTTTTAAACTTTTTTATTGGCTCATGATAGGCCCCTGATCTCCGTAGGCCCCTGGGCTTCAGCCCCAGGTCAGCCCGTGCATTAAGGCGGCCCTGCCTACAAGTACCTCACAATTGCACTTAAGTACAGTAGGCCTATTGTATAAATATATTTAGTTACATTTTACCACTGCCCTTGACCAACACATACAAAGATTTTTCCAGATGTTTACTGCAGCTGAGTGGACACACACACACACACAAGCGCGCGCACACACACGACACACACACACACCACACACACACACACACACACCACACACACACACACACACACACACACACACAGGAGGCTCTGTTTTTGGTTCTCACCCTGCAGCATGAGGAACCCGACCACTCCGTCCAGGTTGATGTGCTCGTGTTGACTCTCCAGGAAGGCGGCTCCCCGGGAGAGGCTGCCCAATATGTCATCGATCACCTCGGCCTGCGACCCTCCGCACACTGCGGCAAACAGAGCCAGCACTGCGGCCAGTTGATGCCCCGCAGCCTGCATGTTCTCAGTCAGACTGTGTGGAGGCTCCGGGACGGTAAATAGGGAGGAGAGGGGAGGAGGGGAGGGGAGGGGAGGGGAGGGGAGAGGAGGGATGACAGGCTGTCTCTTTTCTCAAACGGGATGGGAAGGAGAGGAGGCCGTGACGTAATTGCGAAAACAAACTCGACTTTATACTCTATGGTACGCTTTACTTCCATACATTAAAATAATAACAGTTATCCCCCAAGTTCACAATAATTTGATATGGGTTTAAGGAATATGTTAAGAACAACATTTAAATACCTAAAGAAGACGTGATAAAAGTGTCAAATTGCATGATGAAATCTTTAAAGAAGAATAACGTTTATAATATTGTTTCTAATTTGGTATTAGTGAAGTTTAACTACCTAATGTGTTATTGTACATGAATGCACCATACACTCTGCTGCCCCTTTAAATATAAAGCTCCTCCTCCTGCGCTGAGCCACGTCATAACAAACAAACATGGCGACCCCCGGCACCGGCACAACTTTTCTCGCTGTGTTTGCGCTCATTTCTGCGCTTTTAATTGGGTTTTATGGCACCGGTTCGGGTGTAACATGGTCGGTTGTGTTTCTGACGGCTGTTACCGGGCTGGGGTCGCTGTGGCTGCGGCGGAGGGACGGCGGGACTGAGCGGCGTGTGTGTGTTCTGGTGCTGGGGGATTTGGGTCGCAGCCCCCGGATGCAGTATCACGCTCTGTCCCTCAGCAAACACGGGTATAATGTTACTTTTGTCGGGTTTTTAGGTAAGTTACAAACACGGATATGATATGACTTTTGTAGGGTTTATTAGATGAAAAATAAACGTTCATGTTGTCATTCATAAATTCCTGTGTTTCCCAAAACGTCCCCTGATGCTGTCAACAACTGTGCAGTGTGTAACTAACTAAGGGACCTTAACCTACATTTAAGCAACTGTTTATACACCATTGTATGTAATATAGTAAACACATATGCTATACATATGCATAACTGTTGCGAACCCAATCCCATAATGTAACTTCTTACAATAGTGTAGTACAGCATTATAGGCTACTGTATTGCAAATGTTTTAATGCAAGCCTTTAAGTTTCAAATACATGTTCAGTCTAATACAATATGTTTTCTCTGTGATGTAGTGTAATGCTAATTTATACTTATGTAAATACCAAAAAAAGTTAGAGATACTCAAGTACGAAAAAAAAGTGTCAAATTAAAATTCTTCACAAGTTGAGTAGTGCAATAAAAGTGTTTTATTTTCAGATTTTTAAATGTATTTTACATTTCAGATACCAAACCTCATCAGGAAGTGTTGAGAGAGGAAAAGATAACGCTGGTGCCAATAGCAGAGGTTAAAGGAGTACGCGGTAAACATCTTATTTCACATTTGATGTTTTTCAGAAGTAATGAAACATTCCCAGAAATGTTATAATGTTTTTTACACAAGTGCTTTGTTGCTTTTTTTCTAGTGGGACCAAAAATCCTGACGTATGTGACGAAGGTGATCCTCCAGTGTCTGCAGCTGCTTTATGTGCTGCTGAGGATGGAAACACAGTCTCATATATTAATGCAGGTACGGGAAAATGTTTGGAATAAATTCTATTCCATTGATGGATATACTGCATTTATAAAGATAACCACACGGGTACGCTTTAAAGGAATGTCGGCCTATGCTAGTAATGACTGATTGTTTCCCAGAATCCCCCGGGGCTGCCTGGCATCGCGGTGGCGTGGCTCGTGTGCGTCCTGCGTGGCAGCAGGTTCGTCATCGACTGGCACAACTACGGCTACACCATCATGGCTCTGAGCCTCGGGGACACACACCCTGTGGTGAGGCTCGCAAAGTGGTGAGTGTGTGAGCCCGGGGTTGTTTTACTTTATGATATGCAAAATAATAGCTCACATCTTAGAAGCTGATAAGAAAATGCTGCAGATCCATTTATTAGTCGTGCCTGTTTATAATGACATCCCTGACATCCTGGTGTGCATATATTCTAAAAATGTTTGTTTTTATTCTTCCAGGTACGAGCACTTTTTCGGCCCGCTGGCCTCTCGTAACCTGTGTGTCACCAATGCAATGAAGGATGACCTGCAGGAAAACTGGGGCATCAAGTATGTCATTTTTACACACACACACATACACACTCACACACTTTTCCCCTGCTTCCAGTTTAGTCTTGCTTATGCCACCGATATGCCATCTGGGAGGTTATTGTTAGTTTCCAGCTTCTCGATATCATTGACTATGGCAATCAGGAAGTTGCGACTTAAAGCTGTGGTACTGTATACATGACTTGGCACAATTAAAACAAAGTTCCGGTAAAAGGAAACACATATGGACAGTAAAGTAATTAATTGCAAACTAAGTGATGTAATAATAAAACATGTGGACTGTTTGCAGGGCGACCACTCTGTACGACTGTCCGCCCTCCATCTTCAGAGAGACTCCTCTGAAGCTGCAGCACGGGCTCTTCATGAGACTCGCCGACGCGTATCCTCAGTTCCAGAGCAGAGGGTGAGGAACTCTACTGCGGCTTCTCATATCTGTTAAAGCTCCTCTCCCACTTGACAAAGAAACACGCACATCTGGTTTTGAGCTTCAGTGTTAATACGGGGTACATTCAGCATTCATTCCAAAGAAAAAGATTTGCAGTTGTCACGATATTGATTGCTGATCTTTTTTCAACTCTTTTCCAAGGCATGTGAATTGGCGAAGTGAATATATAATAAATATAATCAACAAGGATTTGGTCAACTGTTATAATGTAATGACATATCAAATTAGTAATATTACGTATTGCACCGAGGCTTCGAAGCGTGTGTCGAGTAATCCCCGAAGCTTTTTGTGAAGCATGTATCGAGGCTTGTATCGTTTTGGGCCAGTGACGTCATCGATGACAAACGAAGCCTCGCTGCCTGTCGATACCACGTGACTGCTTCAGGAAGCGATTCAGATCGGTTGAACGTTGAACCACAACGCTCATACCCATGGATGTATAATAAGAACGATATTACCCCTCCTGTACCCGGGCCCGGTGACACGATGGAATTAAGAGAGCTCAGACCCTCACTCATATAGAGGTCGGAACATGTCATACGTATACATGAATAAAAGCATAAATAAATGTAGGAATAAAAGACATGAATAAATAAATAGGATCCAGTGTTGTCAGATAGATTCAGTGTGTGTGCTGTGGCTCAGCTGGAAAGCAGTTGACTCATGACCGCAGGGTCCCTGGTTCAACGACTGAACAATACGTCTTTTTTTATCTATACAAACTACAGCTAAATGAGATAATGTAGTTAATAAATGTATTCTTTGATATGGTTTAGCCGTTTCTCAGGCTACAACATGGTTAAGTTTACGAATATTATTAAGGAATACAAATCCCTCTTTGCAATGTTTACCAGCCTCCTTAGGCTTTTCAATCACAATCATTAAACTGGAATAAAACACAATATTGTTAACATGAAAATATGATTTAATGTTCGTTGTTTAGAGTTATTCTCAGGCGTTTACTCATTGGGAACTCGGTATGAGATAGAGCACACTGTTGAGATGTCCAAACTGCCTGTTGTACACACTTTGACCAGCAGGGGGTTTGTGTTCAGATGAAGCCCATGATGAAGCCTCATGAGATGAACCCTTTTGCGAACCAATTGGCTGGAAAGCTTCAGAGCTTCATAAGGCTTCATCTCGCCATCACTAGATACAACATACTATTACAATTATTTCCTCAAAGCCACCAGACTCATTGACATTAACCTCAGCTATCAAATGATGACATACTCACACCATTTTATGTAGCAAATTGAAATACTCAAATACAAGTATGTCGAAATAATACTTGACTTGTCACATTCCTCCTCTGTTTCTCCAGGTGTGAGGAGGATAAGCAGGTGGAGCGGTCGGTGTTCTCTGAGTGTGATCTCTGTGAGGAGGCGGTGACGCTGAGGGCGGAGCGGCCGGCGCTGCTGCTGAGCAGCACCAGCTGGACCGGTGAGAGGAGGAGGCACGGGGAGCATTTACTGACTACACATATTCAATATGCTTGTTTTTGTATTATTAAGAAGTGCTACAAGTAGATAATAATAATAATAATAATACATTTGATTTATATAGCGCTTTTCCTGGTGCTCAAAGCGCTTACGATGGATACTTTTAGTTTGGGATTTCTTTTTCCTTATATGATAGAGGATTTCTTTTTTTTGTAGACTTAGATAACATGATGTTAGCAGATACATTACGTCAGCAGATATTAGCAAGATGTCATTTTTGACCCTCAAAGCTCCCTTTGAGTTAGAGTGAAGCAAATATATGTTGTCATATTTCACTGCGATTATATTTTAGTTTGTCAAATAATTATCATAAATGATTAGGCAAATGTGACAAGCTTTTAAGTGGGTAACTTTTGGTTTGGGGATTTTTTATTTCACAATTTGTTGATATCTTTTTAATTTACTGCTGTGAATACATTTGTTTTAACTTTGTTTAAGTTTCTGTTTGAACGCTTTAGATGAAATCAGATTTGACTGCTTCTATCTTTAAATGGCTCTTCTCTCCACAGAGGACGAAGACTTCTCTGTCCTACTGAAGGCTCTTGAAGGTGTGAAAGCATATTTCTACAGTGTGTAGTTATTACTTCATAAGTAAAGGATTTTAATTCTTCCACCGCTTGCAGTCAATTGAATTAATATCAGTTGCATTCTGTATTCTGGGTTGAGATGGTCCAAATATGTTTTATACATTTCTAACATTCTTAAAACTGTACTCTGTGCTTGAAATAGAATTGTTTGAGTTTCACAGTCCCTCACCGCTGTTTTTTTGCCCCACAGATTATGAAGGTTTTATAAAAGCAGGAGCTTCGTTGCCATCTTTAGTCTGTGTGATCACAGGTACCTCTTTGCACTGCACGGTTACACCAAAGCTCTGATTTCAAAAGGTTTTATTAGAGTGTGTGTGTGTGTGTGTTCCTGTGCAGGTAAAGGTCCTCAGAAGGAGTACTACAGGAAGCTGATTGACTCTCTGCAGTTGGAGCATGTGCAGATCTGCACGCCGTGGCTGGAGGCCGAAGACTATCCCGTGTTACTGGGTGAGACAAATACGTTACGATTATCTTAAGACAATTCAACACATTGAGCTCATGTTGGAAGAAGCAATGGGCTCACACTAACCTGAGCTTTCTTTAAAACTTACATACATGTAAAACATTTGTTTAAGGCCTGTCGGAAGACATGAACGATTTGTGTCAAAGAAAAATTACAATAACAAAAACACTGAAATTTTGTTTTTAGTGATGTCATCTGTAAAACTGAAATGTGTGTTAGTATCAAAGCTAACGAAGCAAATCTGTCAAACATCTGATAACTGAAACATACTGAACTCAAATGAAAACGTGTTACAAACGTAAAGCATGTGGGGAAATGTCTGCAAGTTGCTCACATGGCTGCCTCAAACTGGTAAGAGAACAGAGGGAATTATAATTCAGTGTGTGTGTCCTCTATCAGGCTCAGCAGATCTGGGTGTGTGTCTCCACAAGTCCTCCAGCGGTCTGGACCTCCCCATGAAGGTGGTGGACATGTTCGGCTGCTGCCTGCCCGTCTGCGCCATCCACTTCCACTGGTGAGTCTGCTTTCACTTTACACACTGATACAATAACAATAACAAAGGTACTAGGTATCAGCAAGGACTATGGAGGGATGGGTCACTGAGAGCTGACATGACACCTCTCTTCCCTCAGTTTACACGAGCTGGTGAAGCACGAGGAGAACGGGCTGATCTTCAGAGACGCTCAGGAGCTGGCTGAGCAGCTCAAGGTGAGACTCATGCATGTTTCCAGACACAAATCAGATGGAGAACGTTCAGAATACTTTAATTCATGGGTTCGTTTCTGTCCACAATTTTAATTTGTATCAACAAGTTCTCAACACTACGGAGTACTGAGCTAAATCAGTACACAAGTTTGACACATGTTCACGGCGGTTAAATCACTTTTTAACACCTTTAGCAAAGATTACAGCTCATCACAGTTACTTTGTACAATTACTAGTTTCAATGTATTTTCACCTTTTTAGAGAAACTCCCCCTAAAACCATTAATTCATATATATTTATATTATTTCTCCACTGTAACCGAGGCGAATCAGAACTATACCAGTCCTGATCAAAACTGCAGCATATAATCCATTTAGATGAAAAGAACACTTAAAGCTAAGGGAAATGTGATATGATCAAGAACATTGAATTGGATTCATTTTGATTTTGTTGTAAAAACCAGGAAAATAGTACGTTTGTGTCTTATGGGGTAACATGAGAAATTATTATCTTAATATGTTGGAAATGTTAATATGTAGATTAAGGATTTGAGCCAAATGCATTAAATCACCTACAATGATATTTAAAAAACCGTTTGAACAAGCCATAAATGTTCTTAGTGAGGAACATGGCTTTTGAAATCAATCTGATCGTGTCTGTTTCAGTCTCTGCTCTCAGAGTTCCCCGGGTCAGGGGGCCAGCTGGGGGCCTTCAGGAGGACCCTGCGGCGCAGCAGGGGGCCAGGCTGGGACGAGAACTGGGACCAGAATGTCCTACCTCTCCTCTCCGCTCCCTGAGGGACACCAGGAGGGACATTTAATGGACAATACTCATTTTTCAGATCAAAAACGCATCTAAATCTCACCTTTTGAATTCTGCCTCGTTACATTAAAGAGGAGGGAATGAGTCTGATTAACTTTAAAAAATGAGATGCAGCAGCAACACAGGTGAGATAAAGTACAACCGTTTGATTCCAGCTATTTTGTAGTGCTTCAGAGCACTTGAATGTATAAAAAGGACACTTTGATACGATGTAAATTTGTAAATAAAATCTTTATTGTGCTACAGTCCTCTGTACAGTTGGATCATTTCTATAGCAGAGCCTCTGCTGTAAGGGAACACGTGGCTGACGGCTCCTGTCATCACCCGATGGCTGATTCCTGCTTTCTCTGCCAAAAGAACACGCATTCAGTCAGAGCACCTCATGGTATCAAGGACACGGCAATTAAAGCCCTCATAAAATAAAAATCATTCGGATTTACCCACAAGAGATCTCAGTATATCTAAAAATTAACAAATCAAATACCGTTCATAAGTCATGTAAATGAAATATAATTAAAGTCGTAAGCTGCCTGTGTTGCGCCTAGAAAACGGGAGATATCAATAATCATCTTTCGTACACAATACCATTTTTCCAAAGTATTTACATTTGCACAAAATACCTTTTTTAAATAATAAGTACAAAAGTCATTTTTAAATCTGAATTTGCAAAAGTTAGTTCAACAGCGTTTGAACCAACCGGTTTTTTAATCGTTTAAAATGTTAAACCTTTTTTACAAGACATTGCATTTATAGTACAATTATAGTTATGATCATTTGTAAATTCCCTTTTGAAATGCAAGACTGTTATTGCCTTTTGAATTTCCCTCGCGTGCAGAATGTATATGCCTGTCGTCTTTGTGGTGTGTTCAAGTGCGATTCTTTAGCAAAGAAGCAGTAGACTTGAAGACTCTTCACTTTATTCAGGGCTCTATGTTAAGCACTTAAGCATTCCACATTCTATTGATGTGTGTATGAATGTTGTATTTCAAAGAAGAGAAATATGCTGCTTGGACTGGAAAGAATATCATCAGTAAAATAAAAAGAGCAGGTTCTCACGGAGCTGCGTCTTAAACCCGCTGTAGGTCTCTGGGTTTCTCACGGTGGAGCAGATGTAGATGTCAGGACTGGAGCAGCTCAGGATGGTGTTCAGCAGCTTCACCAGACTCTCTGCAACCTCCGGGTCGTACACCACATCTGCAAGGGGGGGGGGTGGTGGATCAAGTTTATTGCCAAGGTATTTGCTTTGGTATCTGGTCATGAATATAAACAATAGAAAAAAATAAGTTGCAAAGTAGGAAAACAAAAGAAGGAAATATATAAGTATAATAAAAAAATAAGTATTTTTAAGAAACAATTTAGCATTAAAAAAGGATGCTAAAGACAAGTGTTTACACCAAATTTGTATTTAACTACACAAATAACCGTAAAAGCTAAAATACTAAAAACACAATGAGTAAATGGGTAAATGTATTATATTCCAAAGTGGAGGGCTGTGCAGACGTGTGCAAAAGCATGAACACGGCTCACAGGATTAAAAAAGAACCAGGTGTTGTTCACATGATGAGAACATCTGCATGTAGGTTTCCTCTTCTTTAACGATTAACATTCCACCTCTGGACCCTGATCTCTGACCTGCAGCGATGACGGTGTCGGCTTCGATCCGAGCGACCTGCTCCTCCGTCGCCGTGCTCCAGTCCAGCTCCTGCACGGTGACGGGGGGGGGCTCCCTCTGCGTCACTGCATTGAGCCGCACGTTGTCTTCGAGCGTCTGCAGCACCCGGGGGTGACAGTCGCTGAACACGAACCGCTTCGGGCTGCAGGAGCGACAGATGGTGATGCCGGTCAGCCCCACCCCGCTGCCCAGCTCCAGCACCGTCCTGCAGAGAGAGAGAGGGGGGGGTGAGTATGCGTGAGTATGCAGAGGGGGAAGAAGTACTCGCATATTAAAGTAATACTAAAATGTAAAAATACTCAATTAAAAGTCCTACATTCAAAATGTAAATATCAAGGCATCTAAATGTAGTTGTACTCAATGTACTCCTATTTCAGAATCAAATATTAAGGCACTGGATTATGGTTATTGATTCATTAATGTGTCTATAACAGCTGTAAAGTTGGAGCTCATTTTAATTACTCTATATACTGCTGCTGAATATATCAACCTTTAATTAAATGTCATTGTTTATTTATTAGTTCATTTATATTTAGTTTAAGCTAATATATTGTATCTATAAAGTAACTAAAGCTGTCAAAGGAATGCAGTGGAGTAAAACATGTACAATATTGACTTCAGAAATGTAGTGGAAGAGAGGTATAAAGTAGTATAAAGTCAAACTGCTCAGGTAATGTAGTACGAGTACCTCCACTGTGTGACATCAACTGCACGCCTTTCAAACGTTGATTCAGAATGAAAATGTCAACGTTATGAAAAGAGGATCAATCAGAGTCAAATAAATCGAATTCTGAGTCTTGCAGGATGCAGATCTTTTGACTACAATGATTTCTCTGTATATCTGAAGGTCTCCTGGCGCTGGGTACCTGCCGCTGAAGGCCTGCCGGTGCTCCAGAGCCCACTCAGTGAGGAAGAGAGCGGCCTCCCACGTCACCAGGCCCGTGGTCCCGTCTGAGATCAGAGCCACGCTCTCCCTCAGGCTGACCGAGTCCCCGCCGGGCTGCGGAGAGGACAACAACACTGGAATATCTGTCTGCAACTCAACTCTTGAATATCCTTTTTTTATTCCTTATTTAAAGATTGTATAATACAATTCAACAGATTTATCCCTGAAATGAGTATTTCAAAGATTAAATATGTTCTTTAAACCCACATAAATATCTTTGAACTTGAGGTCTTGGAACGTTAAAAAGCAAAAAGCCAAAGGAAGCTCTTAAAGTACCAGTAGGTAGCTCTTGTAGCACTCGCTGGTGTCTTCAGCTCCCACCACTTCAGCCAGAGCGTCGTACAGCTCGTCCAGAGGATCGCAGCCCGCCGCCTCCTGCTGCACAGACACACAATATTAAACACATTACTGTAGGGAGGAGTATAACACTGCTTTTACATTAGAAATAGGTGTTTGTCCCACGCTTTGTGATGGGTTATCTACCAAGATGTATGTTGAATGGTAAGAATGTGGCTTGAAACTGGATCAAAAGTGTATTTTGACTCAATCAGGTTTATTACCAGGTAGGTTGACACGTGCGAGGAATTTCACTTGGTGTTGTGGTGCATACATAAAAGTAAAACAAAAATGTAAAAGACAGATACAAAACTGTTTAAAAAAAAACTATAATAGCATTGAAAAATATAGTCAAATATAGTAGTATTTACATTGAAATACAATTGAAATAATGCTAATGCATGCTCAAAGTGGATAGGACGCCACACAGGAGACTAGATGAAACTCACTGTTACACGGATAACAATTACACATTTCTCTAAAAAACATTAGGATACTGTAAATAAACTGTACAAGATATAAATAACATAAGTATAGTTATGTTTCATATTCTAATGCTAACATGTTACATAGTTCACCTCTTAAACAAACCAATCAATAATAATAGATAAGTCCCAAATATCATTATTATCTCCTGGAGAGTTAGAAGACATTATAAGAAACTAAAGTAACTACAATATGAGGGAAAATTGAAGTAACTTGAAAGTTTGAAGTGAAAGTTTGATACAGCGTATTTTTGGTATATTCATCTTAATGTCCCCTGATATATAAGAAGTGTGTTTTTATATATTCATGTGTGTATGCATTGCAGGAGCCATAAGGCTGTATAATAACTGCTCAATTATACTGGTGTTTGTGTTTTATATTGATTTCTCTGTTTTATTCTTTCATAAATGTGAGGACTAAAATTGCTCCAAACAGTGTGGGGTGCAGGACAGGAGACTAGATGGGGAGGGCAGCAGAGAGGGAAGTCGGAAGAATGTGTGTGTGTGTGTGTGTGTGAAAGCAACAGAATGAGACGGCGAACACCAGATGTGGTTGTTTTGCTTCAAACTAAGGGACGGTTTCCAGAGACGCCATCTTTTTACATCTCCCAATGAGATAACCTGACTCAGCTCCTCCTGTTCTGTCTTTGGTTCGTTCTCTTTCCTCCTGCCGTCAGGACTGATGATGTTCTCCCGGCATTTGGACCAGAGCAGGGGGTGGGCCTACCCCTTTGAAAGTGTAATGTATTCTTACCGTTTATCATTAAAACAGATTATTGTTGGTGCTTTGAATTCCTTCCTTTATGATTTTACAAGATGCTCACCAAACGAACACGCGGAGCCGAGGTGGGTTTTAAAACCACTCTACTCCAACAAATAGCATTATCAACAGATGTATATAAATATATTTTCTATGAGGGACAGACGGATGGAAACCAACCCGTTTGATGAGCTGAGAGAGAAACAGCTTCCTGTATTTGGCTGACGGAGGAAACTTCCGGCACAAGGAGTGAAGGCATGTCTGCGGGAAACACAAAGGACACATATTAGTTTATTCAATTGATAACTGTTTTATGTTTAGAAGACGTTGGCAGGATTGAGTGCAGCCGCATTTACCTGTTTCAGGATGTCTGAAATCAGCTCTGACGATTTGTTGCTTTCCAGATCTTTTTCTACAAACTGAAAAGTAGATATTATTAGTTGGAAATAATAAAATGATTTGAAGCCTTTAATGAGCTGTACATGCTCACATGTTTGTATTCGTACAGTCTCGCAGGTTACCACCTTTTTGATTTGTACACTTTAATGCATTTTTGGGAAAATGAATTGATTGCTATTTTCTACATTACACTGGTATTGCACTGTTATCAGACCCATTTAAATCAATGTAACACCAATACTACATTGTTATTACACTGTTTCCCTAGTATACTGTTTTTCATCAATATATTATAGGTCTCAGATATATACAAAACATGTCTCTGAAGTGTTTGGCTCGAAACACCAAACAGATCATTGTAGCATTACCCATAATCCCCTCTGTTTCAGCCCTGTTTCAAAAGTGCTGATTCTGTCTTTTACTTTAGATGAAAATAAGGAGCCACTCCCCACGCCTATATTTGGGGGGTACCTTGGTTGGTGATTGGCTAATGGTTGCACAAGCAATCAAATCGTTATGACATCATAAAGTGTACAAAATCTGATCAGCTCATTTTCAGACAGGTTTTTATAGAAATGGATCAGGACAAAAAGAGAGAGAATCTTTTTTCCTGAAACTTTCAGAGTGATAGGTGAATAGGTGACCTTTAAACCATTTTACATATGGATACATTCTGTCAAATGACTGTAACCCCCTAGATACAGAAATCAACATTGCGATTGAGACTTTAAATATATGTATGCTTTATTTTACAGAATCATTTGTATTTTTATTCTAATTTGGATATAACTTATTCTACTTTATATTAATTATTTCTCATTATTTTCAAGTACAGTCTTATACCAACCACCATTTTACTGAAGAAATGCATGTGAGGAAAGCTTATGGATTTAATTGAAACACTTAATTCAACCTTTATTAAACCACTCTTATTTTTAAAAGGTCAATATTGGGTCTACTGTTATTTCAGTATATTAGCAAACTGAACTGCAGTGAATTGAAGAAGGTTCAGATTAATTGTCACATTTCGTCCTGCTGGTGGATCATATGTGTGCCGAAATATGCAATAATATTTCTTATAAAATCAGTCTTTTTTTAGGCACTGAATATATTTTCTGCTGAGCATTATATCACGAATATATAAATATTTGAGTGGACTTTGGCTGAGCGCTCACTCTGCATGATGAATGGAGACGGGATAATAGCAATGCTAGCACGAAGCCATACTCACGGTCCAGGGAAATGAAAGTAGACGACTCATGGCGAAAAAAGGAGCCTGGAAGTCCTGCGAGATGTCCATCTTAATGACCGTTTTCCTGGGGTTTGTAGTACTTAGACCGGGCAGTTCCTCATACCCTGACATGTGTTGGTCCTGGTCACAACGTCAGGTCCTAGGTCTTGTTCCTAACCGGTTTTCCATCACCTCCGTGAAAAACGTTATAGCCTTAAGGAAATATATGAGAGTTAATTCATCAGGACTATATAAAAGAGAACCGCTATGCTCAGAGAATCCGACTGAACTTTGTTATTATCAATGGGCAACGTCATTAAGATGCGACAGCGGGTTTAGTGCATCTACGTCTTCCGTGGGGAAACTACAATTTACCGTAAAGCGGACTACTATAAACGCATCCACATACTTTAATCCGTGTCCAATTATCGTGTTGTTTTATGCGGGCTTTCTCAACGTGAACATTAAAACAACATATTCTTTATTACTAAGGTTTGAATTTACGGAAGAGAATTAGAGCCACATGAGACCTTGTTATGATGTGACCAACAATTAAAACAATCTAATCTCAGAATTCTGAAAAAAAAGGCAGAATTCCCCAAAAACATTTTTCATGTGGCCTTAAACTTTTTCCGTAGGAATTGAATTGGTATTAAAAAAATTATCACCGTCCCTCCCCCTGCTGTCCACACGTATTTATCCATTAGATCCAAATGAGTATGCATGCCTATGACTGATTGTAAGAACATATTATAACATTTGATGCAATTAATATATGCTACCCACCCCCCAGCACATGACCGACTTTCAATTTTGAAATATGGTTGAGATTATGATTGATTATCATATGAGTATGCCAATGAATGTGGCTGGCTGGCAGACAGATAGTAATTACTTAGTTTAATGTTAATTTCTTTAAACGCTCAAAGACAATGGTTATATTTCACTTTTAATTATCTTCAATTGTGTCTCGAAATGATAGCCTTAATATAGCCATGATCTGCCTGGAATATTTGTGTTAATTATAGTCTGTTGGACACTTTCTTTGCGCTCTTTTTTGTTGTTGCTGAGTCATTCCAGTGGAGATAAAGCTCTATACAGTTGGGTCAACTCCTCATTCACAGCAGCACCCAAACTGTACTGGTGAGTAGAGTGTTTGACAATAAACTACTATTTTATAGTTGGGTTGTATGTTATATGTTTTCCTTAGAAAGAAAGAACATAACAACGTTTATATTCTTCAATTTTCTTTGAGTTCTGTTACCTTGTTAGGTTTTTTTTATTATATTATTTTGTTATTCTTTAATTGAAAATGTTGACCATATAGCCTACTAACCAAACACTTCATCGTCTTTATTTAGTAAAGTAATCATAATCTATATACATGCTACCACTGTTGTAATATATACTTAATCAGGTTCTCAGTCAGGCGTATTTTATAATGTTGTTTTCACTCTTTGGGAGGATATTTTTGTTATCATGTCTACTTTGACCGAAGTTGACAGTTTTGGTCGTTTTATTATCTCCGGTAAACATTTACATATGAAAGGGACCAAACTGTAGTAACGTCAACAAAAACGTGTTTTGTTGTTGTTGGTTGTTGTCATTGTCCGGTCTATTAAATCGTGAACATGTAAAAACAACTCGACGGGAGGGAAAACGGAACAAAATATTAGAGTTGTGCTTCTCACCGGACAGTTTTATGCAACGGACTATCAACAAAAAATATGGCGTCTTCACTAAACCCATGATTATAACTCCACTCGACGTTACAAATGGGAGGTGAAATATTTGGTCGTTGTTAAAGAAGGTAAATATTGTATTTTTTACACACCAATAACTGGTCTCCATAATGCAGTTATGTCGTTTACCTCTCATTTGTGTTGTGTTATCAATCGTCGTTAACTTACTAATTTTTGCTATAAACGTGTAGTACATTCATGTTATTTTAACGGTAATTTGCCACATTTATGTTTCGCTGGCTAACACTCAAGCTTACTTTCCTGTGCTAACCCTTTAATTGACATAACTGCCACTGACATCAATAATAATCCAGCCCCGGGGTTTATGTTGCCACAACAACGCGCTACAAACTCAATATTTGAAGGGCATAAAAGGAGGCCATCCGTTCAGTTCCGTTCATACCAAACTCCATTCAAAATCAGGACACTTTACCAGTTGCCAGCCGTCGTGCATTCATGTAGAGCAGCTTTAACAACAGAGATATCTCTCATGAATATCAAAGGTCCACTTTTCGATTCGGCAGACATCAGGTATTTTATATATACATTATAAATATGTTTGTGTGTACTTGAAATGTTGTGATTTATGATAAATGTGACCAGTGGTGCAAGATGTTTTGTATATGAAGTAAAAGCAAGTAGCAATACGACAGTGTAGGACATTCTGGTTTCCAATTCAACGTAATGCATTCGAAATTCCCATAGACTAAAAATACAAAAAGTAACCTTAAAGCATCGAAATATTCCCTAAGTAAAATATCAAGCTATTGCTCTTTTAACGGGGTCAGCTTTACACCAGGTTTTTATTCTACCTTTTCTCAGTGTAGCCCTTGACATTTATTGTAAGCTGTTTTTAAAAGGTTCAAGTCTTTAGGAACTAATGTACTGAGAGCCACACGGAAGAGATACCTCTAATACATGAAAGATAGACAAATGTTGCATTCATGGATTTTGTTATATATAAAAATATTCACTCGTATCTTTAATCTTATTTTTACTGTTGCTTACATTCATATTCTTATTTGTATTCTTAGTATCCTTTTGTGAACTCTTAACAGGCATATCCTGTCCTTCAGTCTTATTGCTTGTGTTGCTCTCACACCTGAATAGTCCTTCAGGGATGAATTAAGATGTATCTTTTGTTGACAGGAAGCTAGAATACAGCCAGCTGGCCTCTTTCTGCGCTGCAGAGCTCATCTGGTTGTCGTTTCCTCTCTTTCTCAGATCATCACCAGAGCTGCAGTGAAGTCATGGTGCTGAAGATCTTCTTCCCTCAGTGCTGTAACCGGGCCGACAGCGGCCTGCTGGTCGGTCGCTGGCTCTCCGGCCATGACTCTGCCGTGGTGCTGGCGGTCATCCACTACCCATTCATCCCGGGACAGGTGAAACAGTACATCCAGCAGGTACGTGCAGCAGCACTGAAGACACCCGTGTCCTCCCAGATAGAAAAACTGTGACTTTGTAAAACCTAGAAAGTCTTGTAACAACGCTGAGTGTTTTGAAGGCTTCATGTTTTGACTCCTCAAGGACTAATTTAACCTTATGCATTTCAATCTGCGCCATAATTAAACCAGTTTTTAACCCGGTACTAACATGACTCATACAAAGAGGACACCTTAGCAGACCTTTCATTATATTTGTTTGAGTATCAAAGTTTTATTCATGACATTTACGTTTTAATTTCAACATTTGAATGTTGCGCAGAATTTCTTTCATTCTGTTTAAAGCCGGTATTTGTGCTCAGTTGCAGATACAAATGATTCTACACTAATAGTATTAGTTTTATATTATCTGTAGAATAAGTTTCCAGTGTTTTCAGTTTTTCTTACTCATTTGATCCAAACATGTACCATAACCCGGAGCGTTACACAGGCTATCCAAATGTACCAAATGTTTTCAACTGACCAAATATTCAGTTCAACCCCAATTTTGTGGCGTTTAGCCGTTTAAAAACACAATTCTAATTATAGTGATACATTTGTATAACTATGACTTTTTTGTAAATTGACCTTCATTCAAAAACCTGTGGATACAACAATTATTATATTATTATTATATTATTATTATAATTATTATTATATATTATTATTTAATTATTATATTATGGTACAACCCTAGGCATTTTAGTCACAAAGAAAAGCATCATTTTTTCCGAAATATAAATACCTGCATATTTTCAAGAAAGTGGTTGATCTTCTCTCTCTTCTCTCTCTTCTCTCTCTTCTCTCTTCTCTCTCTTCTCTCTTCTCTCTCTTCTCTCTCTTCTCTCTCTTCTCTCTCTCTCTCTCTTCTCTCTCTTCTCTCTCTTCTCTCTTCTCTCTCTTCTCTCTCTTCTCTCTCTTCTCTCTCTTCTCTCTTCTATCTTCTCTCTCTTCTCTCTTCTATCTTCTCTCTTCTCTCTCTCTCTCTCTTCTCTCTCTCTTCTCTCTTCTCTCTCTTCTCTCTCTTCTCTCTTCTCTCTCTTCTCTCTTCTCTCTTCTCTCTTCTCTCTCTTCTCTCTTCTCTCTTCTCTCTTCTCTCTTCTCTCTTCTCTCTTCTCTCTTCTCTCTTCTCTCTTCTCTCTTCTCTCTCTCTCTTCTCTTCTCTCTTCTCTCTCTTCTCTCTCTTCTCTCTTCTCTCTCTTCTCTCTTCTCTCTTCTCTCTTCTCTCTTCTCTCTTCTCTCTTCTCTTCTCTCTCTTCTCTCTTCTCTCTTCTCTCTCTTCTCTTCTCTCTTCTCTCTCTTCTCTCTTCTCTTCTCTCTCTTCTCTCTTCTCTCTTCTCTCTCTTCTCTCTTCTCTTCTCTCTTCTCTCTCTTCTCTCTTCTCTTCTCTCTCTTCTCTCTTCTCTTCTCTCTTCTCTCTCTTCTCTCTTCTCTCTTCTCTCTTCTCTCTCTTCTCTCTTCTCTCTTCTCTCTTCTCTCTTCTCTTCTCTCTCTTCTCTCTTCTCTTCTCTCTTCTCTCTCTTCTCTCTTCTCTTCTCTCTCTTCTCTCTTCTCTCTTCTCTCTTCTCTCTTCTCTTCTCTCTTCTCTCTTCTCTCTTCTCTCTTCTTCTCTTCTCTCTCTTCTCTCTTCTCTCTTCTCTCTTCTCTCTTCTCTCTTCTCTTCTCTCTTCTCTCTTCTCTCTCTTCTCTCTTCTCTCTTCTCTCTCTTCTCTCTTCTCTCTTCTCTCTTCTCTTCTCTCTTCTCTCTTCTCTCTTCTCTCTTCTCTCTCTTCTCTCTTCTCTCTTCTCTTCTCTCTTCTCTCTCTTCTCTCTTCTCTCTTCTCTCTTCTCTCTTCTCTCTCTTCTCTCTTCTCTCTTCTCTCTCTTCTCTCTTCTCTCTTCTCTCTTCTCTCTTCTCTCTTCTCTCTTCTTCTCTCTTCTCTCTTCTCTCTTCTCTCTTCTCTTCTCTCTTCTCTCTTCTCTCTTCTCTCTTCTTCTCTCTCTCTTCTCTCTTCTCTCTTCTCTCTTCTCTCTCTCTCTTCTCTCTTCTTCTCTCTTCTCTCTTCTCTCTTCTCTCTTCTCTTCTCTTCTCTCTTCTCTTCTCTCTTCTCTCTTCTCTTCTCTCTCTTCTCTCTTCTCTCTTCTCTTCTCTCTTCTCTCTTCTCTCTTCTCTCTTCTCTTCTCTCTTCTCTCTTCTCTCTTCTCTCTTCTCTCTTCTCTCTTCTCTCTTCTCTCTTCTCTCTCTTCTCTTCTCTTCTCTCTTCTCTCTTCTCTCTTCTCTCTTCTCTCTTCTCTTCTCTCTTCTCTCTTCTCTCTTCTCTCTTCTCTCTCTTCTCTCTTCTCTCTCTTCTTCTCTTCTCTCTTCTCTCTTCTCTCTTCTCTCTCTTCTCTCTTCTCTTCTCTCTTCTCTCTTCTCTCTTCTCTCTCTCTTCTCTCTTCTCTCTTCTCTCTTCTCTCTTCTCTCTCTTCTCTCTTCTCTCTTCTCTCTTCTCTCTTCTCTCTTCTCTTCTCTTCTCTCTTCTCTCTCTTCTCTCTTCTTCTCTTCTCTCTTCTCTCTTCTTCTCTCTTCTCTTCTCTCTTCTCTCTTCTCTCTTCTCTCTCTTCTCTCTTCTCTCTTCTCTCTTCTCTCTTCTCTCTTCTCTCTTCTCTCTTCTCTCTTCTCTCTTCTCTCTTCTCTCTTCTCTCTTCTCTCTTCTCTCTTCTCTCTTCTTCTCTCTTCTCTCTTCTCTTTCTCTCTTCTCTCTTCTCTCTTCTCTCTTCTCTTCTCTCTTCTCTCTTCTCTTCTCTCTTCTCTCTTCTCTCTTCTCTCTTCTCTTCTCTCTTCTCTTCTCTCTTCTCTCTTCTCTTCTCTCTCTTCTCTCTTCTCTCTTCTCTCTTCTCTCTTCTCTCTTCTCTTCTTCTCTCTTCTCTCTTCTCTCTTCTCTCTTCTCTTCTCTCTCTCTTCTCTTCTTCTCTCTTCTCTCTTCTCTCTTCTCTCTTCTCTTCTCTCTTCTCTCTTCTCTCTTCTCTCTTCTCTCTTCTCTCTTCTCTCTTCTCTCTCTTCTCTCTTCTCTCTTCTCTCTTCTCTCTTCTCTCTTCTCTCTTCTCTCTTCTCTCTTCTCTTCTCTCTTCTCTTCTCTCTTCTCTCTTCTCTCTTCTCTTCTCTCTTCTCTCTTCTCTTCTCTCTTCTCTCTTCTCTCTTCTCTCTTCTCTTCTCTCTTCTCTCTTCTCTCTTCTCTTCTCTTCTCTCTTCTCTCTTCTCTTCTCTCTTCTCTCTTCTCTCTTCTCTCTTCTCTTCTCTCTTCTCTCTTCTCTCTTCTCTTCTCTCTTCTCTCTTCTCTCTTCTCTCTTCTCTTCTCTCTTCTCTCTTCTCTCTTCTCTCTTCTCTCTTCTCTTCTCTCTTCTCTCTTCTCTCTTCTCTCTTCTCTCTTCTCTTCTCTCTTCTCTCTTCTCTCTTCTCTTCTCTCTTCTCTCTTCTCTCTTCTCTCTTCTCTTCTCTCTTCTCTCTTCTCTTCTCTCTTCTCTCTTCTCTTCTTCTCTCTTCTCTCTTCTCTCTTCTCTTCTTCTCTTCTCTCTTCTCTCTTCTCTTCTCTCTTCTCTCTTCTCTCTTCTCTTCTCTCTTCTCTCTTCTCTCTTCTCTTTCTCTTTCTCTTCTTCTCTCTTCTCTCTTCTCTCTTCTCTCTTCTCTCTTCTCTTCTCTCTTCTCTTCTCTCTTCTCTCTTCTCTCTTCTCTCTTCTCTTCTCTCTTCTCTCTTCTCTCTTCTCTTTCTCTTCTCTCTTCTCTCTTCTCTTCTCTCTTCTCTCTTCTCTCTTCTCTTCTCTCTTCTCTCTTCTCTTCTCTCTTCTCTCTTCTCTCTTCTCTTCTCTCTTCTCTCTTCTCTTCTCTCTTCTCTCTTCTCTCTCTCTCTTCTCTCTTCTCTTCTCTCTTCTCTCTTCTCTCTTCTCTTCTTCTCTTCTCTCTTCTCTCTTCTCTCTTCTCTTCTCTCTTCTCTCTTCTCTCTTCTCTCTTCTCTTCTCTCTTCTCTCTTCTCTCTTCTCTTCTCTCTTCTCTTCTCTCTTCTCTCTTCTCTTCTCTCTTCTCTCTTCTCTCTTCTCTCTTCTCTTCTCTCTTCTCTCTTCTCTTTCTCTCTTCTCTCTTCTCTTCTCTCTTCTCTCTTCTCTCTTCTCTTCTTCTCTTCTCTCTTCTCTCTTCTCTCTTCTCTCTTCTCTCTTCTCTTCTCTCTTCTCTTCTCTCTTCTCTCTTCTCTCTTCTCTCTTCTCTTCTCTCTTCTTCTCTCTTCTCTTCTCTCTTCTCTCTTCTCTTCTCTCTTCTCTCTTCTCTCTTCTCTTCTCTCTTCTCTCTTCTCTCTTCTCTTCTCTCTTCTCTCTTCTCTTCTCTTCTCTCTTCTCTCTTCTCTTCTCTCTTCTCTCTTCTCTTCTCTCTTCTCTCTTCTCTTCTCTCTTCTCTCTTCTCTTCTCTCTTCTCTCTTCTCTCTTCTCTCTCTTCTCTCTTCTCTTCTCTCTTCTCTTCTCTCTTCTCTCTTCTCTTCTCTCTCTTCTCTCTTCTCTCTCTTCTCTCTTCTCTCTTCTCTCTTCTCTCTTCTCTCTTCTCTTCTCTCTTCTCTCTTCTCTTCTCTCTTCTCTCTTCTCTTCTCTCTCTTCTCTCTCTCTTCTCTCTTCTCTCTTCTCTCTCTCTTCTCTCTTCTCTCTTCTCTTCTCTCTTCTCTTCTCTCTTCTCTCTTCTCTTCTCTCTTCTCTTCTCTCTTCTCTCTTCTCTTCTCTCTTCTCTCTTCTCTCTTCTCTTCTCTCTTCTCTCTTCTTCTCTTCTCTCTTCTCTCTTCTCTTCTCTTCTCTCTTCTCTCTTCTCTCTTCTCTTCTCTCTTCTCTTCTCTCTTCTCTTCTCTCTTCTCTCTCTTCTCTCTTCTCTCTTCTCTCTTCTCTTCTCTCTTCTCTTCTCTCTTCTCTTCTCTTCTCTCTTCTCTCTTCTCTCTTCTCTCTTCTCTTCTCTTCTCTCTTCTCTCTTCTCTCTTCTCTTCTCTCTTCTCTCTTCTCTCTTCTCTCTTCTCTCTTCTCTCTTCTCTTCTCTCTTCTCTCTTCTCTTCTCTCTTCTCTCTTCTCTCTTCTCTCTGCTGCTCTTTAAAACCTGATGTTCAACCTGTTTCCCAACTTGCTAATCATTTCCCAGGGCTCGACATTTTAAATGGCCCATTGGCCCGGTCAGCATAACGTACTTTCCACTTGCCCGCTCGGGCCACTCAAAATATTGCTTTAACTATGGTCCTGCGGTATTGGTATTTTGACAAGCATTTAGTTAAATTGTTTGGTTTATTAACGCTACAACATAGCGTTTCGTGAGGCGGTTGTCGTTGTTGGGTGAAAAGCAAACGGCTGGTTTTGGTGCGGAGCGCAGCGCGATTAGGCTCCCGTTCACTACTTCTGTCGGCTCTGTACATCAATACTGACAAGTAAGTGAAGAGTAGACAATATAAAGGTATTGGCTTTAAGGAAATGTCCCAGCAGTTTAGGATAATGAAGGTTCTAATCTAATGCATTACATAGCCATTACATTTCTAACTCCTGATGACAGGAAGTGCATTATACAAATAATAATACTCATAATAATGATAATAGCAGACATTTTTTAACAATGACCACAATATCATTATTGTAATAAACCAAATATGAAGAATTGAGGAAAATGAGGAAGAACTGATGATTAAAATGTTGAACAAGTAGTCATGTAGTTAGTGCATAAATTACTATTGCAACAAATGTGTTCATTTTCTTCATTATTAGTCGATTCTTTGGACGAACGCTCCGGGCCAGTGGAGTTTGACCCTTAATGTCTACCCCTGTTTCCTAATAACAACAAAGACGATAGGTGGAAATATCATCTTGCTCAGTTTGTCAATGAACTGAAAATAAAATGTCCCAGAAAAAGGAGTCTGAGAACACTGCTTCTTCGAGGTCCAAAACGTGAAGGTCTGGCCTTTTCTTCTCACCGCACTCCTTCCTCTTCTCCCCAGATCCAGGCCCGCAGTGGGGTGGAGCTGTCGGTGCTGGGCTCATGGAGTCTCCCCAAAGAGGGGCAGGAGGGCATGGAGAGCTTCCTCAGAGACCTCAGCACCATCTTCCCCCAGAAGCGCTGGCTCCAGATCAACCGCGAGCTGGGGAAGACCGGCTTCAACTGCCAGGTCCTCAGCCGGGATCAGAGTAAGACTCGCACACTGGGACTCTCATGTATCATTTCAAAGTACATAAAGACAACACCAGGACAGCAATATCATTCATAACAGAAAACACATGATAATTAACAAATGATCATAATAAATGTAACAAATGAAATAAAAAAGTTAACTTAACTATACCATCATTTCACATTTATTTCTAAATTCCAAAATAACTTTAATAACAAGTATGGTTTTTGGGCTGGGTTTGCATAAAACATCCACATTTTGAAATATTGTTTCAGAACCATTTTGGGTTACTTATTGTTATTATTATTATTTGTGTCAAATGCTTTAATCAACCTCAGGAGGACTTCCGCCTTTTGAATGACTGTAACTTTGTTGTGGCCAGATGGACGAGTAATTCCACGGGAGATTAAAAAGAAGGCGGATAAGATTGATGGCGAGGCTGGAGGTGATGGAGAAAAGAAGACGAAAAAGGAGGAGGAGGAGAAAGAAAAGGAGAAGGAGAAAGAAAAGGAGGAGGAGAAAGAAAAGCAGGATGAGGATGAGGAGGAGAAGGTGATCTTCGTCCACTACGAGCAGAGGAAGGTGATGCTGTCGCAGCTTCACCCCATCGAGAACGGCCTTTCAGACCCAACTACGGACCCAAGCTCTGAGCTGAGACAGGTACACCAGCAGGGCCTCGTGTAACTCCTGTTTGAGCTTTTCTTCTTAATGCACAGTTTGTGCACGTGCTAAGAAAAAACTACTTTCAATTTGTTGTTTTTTAAGGTTTTAGAAATGCTAGGAATTTCTTTCTTTGGGCTCTGCTTGTAAGATTGCCTTTTCTCCCACAATGCAGCAACACATCCTAAAGAAAAGAATAATAATGCAGCATGACATTTAAAAAGTGTGGCATCACATGTGAGGTAAATCATCAAATCACCTGTTCCCAGAGGTGTGCCGAGTGAAGTGCATGTTAATGGGTATAAGCAGCCATTAACCGCCCTAACCCCCTCCTCTCCTCTGGGCAGATGTTCCGCTCGGTGGCCCTCAGCCATCCCCTGTACTTCCTGGACCGATACGACGACGGGCCCCTGAAGTCCACACACTGGCAGTCTGAGGGTCGAGAGGCCAGCATCATCGTGGAGCTGCTGAAACACTCCACCCTGCCGCTCTGCGTGCTGATTCGCTGGCTGCTCAGCATCTGGACCTGGATCTGTGACATCCGGTGAGCAGGCAGGCAATGTGCTCTATTTTAATGACATACGGGCAGCTATGAGACCAACAGCAGGCTTAGTCAGAGGATATTGGATTCAGCTTTATTATCTTTGCACAGAGCATCTAACCAGAAGACAGCAAAGTGATAACGTGCAGAGTATATTTACAATTTTTTTAACATTAGATGTATAATCAAATCAGAACTGCAACGATTAGCTTAATAATACATAATTCCTCATATTTCTTTCTAATAAATAAATATATTATTCCTCTGCTCTAGAACATTTCAGAAAATAGTGAAACGTATACATTTCCGTTACTTAAAGGTGGGGTAGGTACTTTTGGAGAAACCAGCTCGAGTGGCTAGAATCTGAAAATACACAGCCGGAAAAAATCTGCCACTTCCTCACAGAGCCCCTCCTCCAATACACACGAACGCGCACATGACCAATGAGGGCACGAGATAAGTGTGTGCACAGATGGGACGCTGACAGGCAGGTAGGCCATCCAGTTACTTTAGCCGGGCCGGCTCAGATGATTGGTCGTGCTTTTTACAGCGCCACGGCTTCCACAGATGAAATCTTTTTATGGATTTTATGGATGTTAAGAGCATTCCATGGAATATAACAAAAAGTGTATCTCGAGCCGGTTTCTTAAACTTACCTACCCCACCTTAAAGTCTTTCAAATGTTCTACTAATTGATCAATTAGTCGACAACCAAATTGTATCACCACAGTTCTGTAAATGTTAATGTGACTGACTGGCAATGCGAGGCAGCACACTTCAAACATCATCCTTATGTCATATGTTTGTCCTGCAGGGTCTTCAGTCTGTCCCCGCTGCGCTTCCTGAGCAGTAAGCTGTCCACCTGTGTGCAGCTCAGCTACAGGACGGAGCACATGAGGACGCTCAGCTCGCAGAAGCCCGCCGCCGGACACACGGAGTTCATGAGGTGATCGTTAGTCAAGGCAACACAGAAACTCTCTGGTGTTATAAGCAGGGCACCTCAGAGAAGAGGAGGTCTCTCCTGCGGGGGTCTCCCTCTCCCCTCCGAAATGAAAAACGAATATTTCAATCTCACTTAATTGTCCCTCCCCAAAGATTACAAAAAAAAGGATTTATTCATGTTGTATCATTCTTAACTTTAGTGGATCGTAGCATAGCTATTATAGAAGGAATCTGCGGATGCTCCGGTTGAAAATGAGACCAAACTTTTCAGTTTTTGAGCCACGGCGAGGACGAAAGGTGTCGTGAAACAGTGTTGATAAGGATTGTTTTTAGCCCATCTGCATTGTTCAACTAAAGCAGTTGGTAGGGATCTATTTTGGCTCCGAGGTGAGAAGAGTCAGCCGTCATCGACCGTATAAAGCATCCGCATACAGTCTCAAAGGTTTTATGCTGAAGTGTCAGTCGGGTCGTTGAATTGGAGCAGATGGGGGTGCTGCAGCCCCCTCAGCACCCCCCCCTCTTCCCACATCCATTTGCGATGTCTCGCAGTCTCGCAGAGCCCACGCAGCAACCAGGAAACGACACCAGTAACCCGGCTCACACTGTCCGCTCCTCGAGCCTCACAGGGCGGAGCAGCGAGCCCCCCAACGTCCCGCCAACACGGCGCCCAGAGCCCACGCAGCATTCTCATCTGTTTGTCATCACTGGTGTTATTTTCCGGTTGCTAACAAACGCCACTGTAACACATAGTCACTGATGTTCCGCTGTAACGGTGGTGGACTCAGAACAGAGTGGGCGAGCTGACCAATCAGAGCACAGGCTCATTGGGAGGGGGGGCAGGAGCTCCAACAAGCCATTTGGACAGAGAGTGAATACTATACAGAGATGCTGTGTGAGAAACCAATGTGACTTTGGAACATTGAACGGTATAAATCTATTCTAGTAGAAATCAACAATGGAATTATGATCAGTAGAAATGGCCATGTCATGGGACCTTTAATGTTTTATTTCTTGTTATTTAGCTTATTTTATTGTAACCACTTCTATTGTCTGTCCGTGTGTTTCCAGGAAGGCGAACATGGTGGTGTCGGTGCTGCTGGACGTGGCTCTCGGCATGCTGCTGATGTGGTGGCTGTACAAAGACAACCACATCAGCATGTTGGCCAACACAGTGGTGCCTGCAGCCGACGTGAGTGATCAGATCAGATGTTTAAGTCTAATTACATAAACAAGGCTTTTTAAATTAACACAAGAAGGTTTAGGTAAAGTAAATTACCTAATAAACCTTGACATTTTAATGTAAGTCTTCTGAAAATACAAGTGTGCTTACAAAATGACATTAAAAAGCATGATCTTGTGTAACACAAGAAAGAGAAACACATCATGAAAGGACATTCAAATACAATTCAAACAGTCATTAATAAGCCGAGAGAATATAAGCTTGAATACGACGAATGTACAGTTTTCTCTAAGCGTGAATAGTTGTTTGATTTAATGAAAGGCGGGAAACAGAAATGTCTTCAGTCTGGATTTTACAAGATGAGACAGTTGCAGTTCTCTGGAATTTTGTTCCAGATATTTGGAGAATAAAAACTGAAAAGAATGAGCTGGTGTTTTGGATTTCCTCGTCCCACCTAACTGTTCCCTCTGGTCCCTCTGGTCCCTCTGGTCCCTCTGGTCCCTCTGGTCCCTCTGGTCCCTCTGGTCCCTCTGGTCCCTCTGGTCCCTCTGTTCCCTCTGTTCCCTCTGGTCCCTCTGGTCCCTCTGGTCCCTCTGTTCCCTCTGTTCCCTCTGGTCCCTCTGTTCCCTCTGGTCCCTCTGTTCCCTCTGGTCCCTGGTCCCTGGTCCCTCTGGTCCCTCTGTTCCCTCTGTTCCCTCTGTTCCCTCTGGTCCCTCTGTTCCCTCTGGTCCCTCTGGTCCCTCTGGTTCCTCCTCAGCACGTGGCCAAAGAGCTGGAGGAGCTGCTGCAGTGGCTGATGGGAGCTCCTGCCGGGCTGAAGATGAACCGGGCCCTGGACCAAGTGCTGGGCCGCTTCTTCCTCTACCACATCCACCTCTGGATCAGTGAGTCTCCACACACACACACACACACACACACACACCTTATCATTCAAATGTCCTGTTTGTTGTTTTAACACATACATATGTTGCTTTACTTGGAGTTATATGCAAACATGGGAAAATACATGTCTTAAGGATTCAAACAATGTCTGTTTCTTGACACTAAAATATATATTTTTATTTAAAGCATACGTTATTTTCATGTGTTCATTTGTCATTCAGAGCTAGATAAGCCCTCTCTAGATCCGTTGCTGTGGAAATGATGAAGCATTAAATAATCATGGTAGACCTTTTGAGCGTGCTGATCACTTCCATGCCAAAGAAAGATATAAGCAGCATCTCTGCTCCTGGCCGTGAGAGGCTTTCATTCTCCCTGATGCACCCTCTCCCTTCCAGGCTACATCCACCTGATGTCCCCCTTCATCGAGGGCATCCTGTGGTACGGGGGTCTGTCGGCCTGCTTCGGCCTGACCTTCGCCCTCTCGCTGCTCTCCGACATGGTGGCCCTGCTCACCTTCCACATCTACTGCTTCTACGTGTACGGAGCCAGGTGAGGCCTCAGCACAGCTAGCTCCACATCCAGCTCCACAGCTAGCTCCACAGCCAGCTCCACAGCTAGCTCCACAGCCAGCTCCACAGCTAGCTCCACAGCCAGCTCCACAGCCAGCTCCACAGCCAGCTCCACAGCCAGCTCCACAGCCAGCTCCACAGCTAGCTCCACAGCCAGCTCCACAGCCAGCTCCACAGCCAGCTCCACAGCTAGCTCCACAGCCCTTAAAACTCATCTTTTCACTCTAGTCCTCTTCCCCCCCTTCCCCCTCTTCTTCCACTTGGCTTACGACTTTCATTTTATTTAGGAGAATAGGAGTGCACTCTTATTTAAATAAAAACTAAAAAGGGATAATTCATGTCTTAATGAACTTATGTATTGGCTTAGTGTTATATAACTTGTAAAACTAAACTATGCCAAAATAATTAAAAAAACAACAAAACATAAATCCCTTAAGATAAGATAACCTCCATTGTTGATTTAAAGACAGATATATGATTCATTTATTTATTTATGAAGCCTTTAAACGCATGTATGGAAATGTTTTAATGCGTACAGGGCAATTGTCATGTTGATGCCACCAGTGATTTCTGAAGTAGTCCTTTAAAATGATTTAAAGTCAGAATTCTAACTCTTATTTATAACATGTTCTATGCAGATACAGTCCACTACAAAACCGCCTTCATAATTCAAGAATAATTAAATATTTCAAAATACAGCATTCAAGACATCTAGTGAAAATACCTGTTATTTCATGTTGGAGTTTATATAGCATCAAACTAAAATATCACTTATAACGGTATTCATTATTAATATCAGCTTTATTCAATATGGTCCATCCCTAGTATGTACTGTATGTTCTTTCGAGATAAATCCCAAGTTATTTCAACACCATCCAGGATTAAATGTGACTCTAAACACTCAAAAATGCTTCTAATTCAGGGTGTCCGCGGGGTCTTAAAAGTATTAAACGGCATTTTCCAAGCTATTACATTTTGTAGCTTGTCTTCAATAAGTATATCCATTGTCCAAAGAGGTTGTATTCTACAGTGTGCCTGAATGTAATCACTGCGTAGGTGTGTAGTGTGATTCTGTGTAGTTTATTTATGGCATCCCGTTGGGTCTGACGTCATCTGAACAGGACATCGTGCGCTCACTGCTTGATAGCGCGTGAAGGTCCGTTTACGCCGGTTGTTAAACAACATCGTTCAAGGTTCTTTATTGTCAAACTAACATAGCTACAGAGTAATTATGTCGCTGAAAATCTTAGGTCACAGGTCGTTATGGGGAAATGCAAATTAGTGTCCAAATGGTTGGAAGATAAGGAGGAAGGACAATCAATACTGTATATAGTCAATGTGAGGTAAAGTGTGTCGCCAAGGTAACCGGTTGAAACTCAAAATGGCGATGAGGTCTTAAAATGCATGGAAAGGGTCTTCAAAGATTTGACTTCAGGATTCCTGCATATCCCCTGTAATTAGTTGGAGTTCCTGATGACTTCCTGCAGGGGGCGTATTTTTCCAACCTTGTTCTTCTTCTTTCCCTCTTGTCAAGTCATTATAATTACAGTTCCTTATTGACCCGTCTTTTAGAGTCTTGGTTGAGATTCAGACTAAAGATTAAGACGCAGTTTATGAATCCCTGAGGGGAAATATAGTTCTGCACTCTGGTGTTATTTTACATTACACACAGGCCCAAACACAGACATTCACAAACAGGACCGATACATGCTTAGTGGAGATGTGGGGCACACAACGACCATTACTGTCTTCCATCTGTACCAGGAGGGTCAAATATAAATGATATTTCTTTCATAACAATCTTATGTAAGCCCTTCTCTGCCACTGAGAGGAGAAACAAAGCATACATAATGAGAAACTTTGTCAAAATTGGGATTAAGTATCTCATTATTTTGAGTTAGTTCATCTTAAGTAGGAACTAATGGATCCTTTTTTTCCTCACTGTGGTGTTGTGCGTAATGAAAACATCTGTGTTCACTGTTTTCCCTTCATAGAAAGCAGAGAATACCAAAGTTATTATCATTTGAATTGTCGATGGCACTACAAGACATGAATAATCCATCTGGCTGAGCAAGATGTTTTTGTTGTACGTCACTGCTGCCTAACTGGGTCATACGGTTATTAAAACATAATTTGGTGCATCAAGTAGTTTCCTTCACTCTGTTTTAGTCCTTTGGCTCAAGAGGTTTGCTTTTCTAGATCAGAAATCAAGTTTACAAAGATTAAGCTGCCAATAACTTCAGTAAATCTGAAACACCTGCTCTTTTAATAGCTGAAAAGCAGCGTTTGCGCCATTACAGTGTGACATTTAGACAAGCATGTGTATAAGCCCTTATGATATTGTTAACAGTGATCCTAAGGAAGTCAGATTTATATTTGAAATTCCAGCAAGCTGAAAAAATCCCAGTTTTTCCGAGTCCAGGGCGATCTTTAAGGTCATTCTTGTTTCGAGTCCAAAACCCAAAGATATTTACCTAAATACCATACAACAAAGCAAGAAAAAGAAATCCAGATGTCAGAGACTTAAAACAGCGTTTGTACCATATTTGCATGAAAAATGACTTATTGATTCATTTATGGCAATTATTTTTCCAGAGCCCAGGCTGCTCTGATTGGTTAGCTGGCCAGATCTGTTATGATTGGTAAACCGCTTAGAAATATCCCACCCCTTAGGCTGGAGCCACATGAGGATGATAACGCAAACGGACCGCAATCGTTATCAAAAAAGTCTTCCGCACGCACGCAACAGGCACCAGAAACGTGTCCGTTCACACGAGACCACTCGAAAGCGCTGGAGACGCTGTAGTACATATGCCAGGCCTGTAAGTGGCGCTGTACTCCGGCCACAAAAGCAGCGAAGAAGACTTCCCGCGCATGGTTGCCATGGTTGCCCTTCTGTTTATTCTCCGCTGTGGACGCTCTGGCTCTTTTCCTCCCTCCCCGAGGCAAGCGTGTGCTCCTGCTGTAAATCTCTCCGGTAGTCCACCAGCAGATGACAAACACCCACCTCTCCGCCTCTTCCAAGGGACGAGGGGACCGTGCGGCAGAGTTTCAGTTAGATTTGTTTTGCCGGTCAACATGTCCATTAAAGTTGAAATCTTCCGGACAACATTAGAAAAGTGCCGGTCAAAGGTCTTCTTTGTTATTTATTGAGCTTTTTAAAAAAAATGATAACGACTTTCTATAATAATATAAGAATAAAAAAACGGAGCCTCTCTTTTCCTCCCCTTCTTCTGACAGCCCAGCAGCTGATCTCTGAGCAGGAGAGGCGGGGCTATTGCGTCATCGTTATCAGGACATGATCGTATAGGGCGTAGACATGGAGCCGTTTGGCCCCCAGAGCGTTTCGTTTGCAGATCTACCCACCGAGGGACCCGTTATCGTTTTCTGCGTTTCCATGTCGGCCTCGTGTGGCCGAACCGTCTATCTGATAGTGAACTGGAGCAGATACGACCGTTATCGTCCTTGTGTGGCCGGGGCCTTAGTCTATTACAAACAATGCCTTGGAGTTCTAGCGAATAGCGGCGTGAGTGTAAGGAAGTGATGTCACTATGTTACAGAAGTAAAAAAAGCAGTCCAATGGAGGCGTTTCAGGCAGAACAGAACATCTACATGCACAATATCTATAAAACACGACAGGCAAGGGAAAACCCCAAAATAGCATTATAGGGCCTTTTTAAACATTATAAAACATCATCATTTTTAGCATCATGTTTGTCTAAATTGTGGAACTTTCACTTCTGTATAGTCTGGTTTAAAGAGAAAAAGAAGAGCTCAGATGGTTGCTTAAAGTCTATGAAAAAATATGACATTTATAAATATCCTGGTGCATTATTAAACATCTAAAAATAGTTTGTCCCACCCTTTTGATCTTCCTTTTTCATTTCACAACATGTCAGGGCATGTCAGGGCATGCCGGAACATGTCCCTACTGGAGAATAAATGATAAATCTGTATAATTGAACGTGTATTTGACTCTCAGGTACACTCCCCTCCTTTTGATTTCCATCAGTTGTATCTGAACGAAAGCCGTAGATGTGGCGGTCCGCTGCGTGGTGTGATGGAAGGCAGAGGGCCGTGATAATGGTCTTGGTGTTGGAGGAGAGGATTGACTAAATTATGCATTTGCTCTAAAGATAGCTGAGCTCCCTCGCTGTGGTGCGTAATGAAATATTACATATTTATGCCCCAGCAGCTCCTACATTTGTGCCAGGCTCTGTTTTCAGATTTAGTTTGAGAAGCCTTTGTCAGTGGATTATTAAATGTGTATGCATGGACCTAAACATACCTCCTGCTGCGGTCACCATGCAGCTTCTACATTGGAGAGAATTAGTAATAACTATCCATGTTCATACATGTTTAATAATAATCAGAAATCTTTAGAAAACGTGTCTTTATTTAAAAGAGTCTATGAACTAGCTTACATCTAGAATGGGAACATGTTTTTTGTTGAGCTGTGCCAAGTATTTTTAAGTTTGCTGCACAATATATGGTACAGCCTTACAAGTTGTTTTTTTAAAACTGTATTTCTGCCCAGTTGCATATAATGATCAGGTTACACTCATAATACTAGTATTATACAATTTTAAAAATCATAAATCCTTTATTTGTCCCACAGTTGGGACATTTACAGAGCACAACAGCAAAGTGACGGCCAACAAATAAATGAATTAACATAAAAAGACGTAAACAATCAAACATTTTTTATTATTATTACGACAATATTACAAAATGTAATTATCCATATCAAATGTCTCACCAGCCACTTAGATCAATTATCTCCGCTCATAATAATAAAGAAAGATATTAAATATATGTCAAAGAGGCTTTACATTGAAACTAACTTTGTTTCTAAAAGCATTCCAACCCATTTCTTTCATTTCCCCCTCTCTCTCTTCTTCTCTTCTCTTCCATCCTTTTTTCTCTGAAGTACACCATTGTATTGTACACATATTGATAATGTATAGAATGAACTGGTATACACTTCCCTCTGTGTGCGTGTCAGGCTGTACTGCCTGAAGATCTACGGCCTCTCGTCTCTCTGGAGGCTCTTCAGGGGGAAGAAGTGGAACGTCCTGCGGCAGAGGGTGGACTCCTGCTCCTACGACCTGGACCAGGTAACCCCCAGTGATAAGGCCCTTCGCCTAAACATAGACCAGCGTTTGCCAATACTCCATTACAAGTAAAAGTCCTGAATTCTAAATGATTTGCTTAGATAAAACAATAAGGGTATTACCACCAGCCAATCATACTGGAAGGACCAGAAGTCAGGTAGCTTGTGATTTTACCAAGGGATTATAAAATGTATCTTAACGTATATAATCATACATAAAATATAAGCACAATGTAATTAAAGTATAAAATAAAAGTTTGAATCTCCAGCGTATACGTTGGAGCGCTTTTAATGTTGTTTTTTGTCAAATTGAAGCCAATTTGAGACACTTTGAATATAACATGGTTCATAAGTCAATGATGTTTAATGCGTGCGTCTTTTCAAAGGATTTGTTCAGGTCCCTTTCTTTCACTGAGATTTTAACAACAGGCTGTTTCTGTGTGTCGCTGTGAGGCTGAAACATGCAGACTTAGAAGATCCTCAAAAGAGGATGACGGGCCTGAAAAGGAGTTTAGTTTAGGAGGATAATTATTACCCATTAGGATTTGCATTTGGTGACAAGTTCACATCTTAATTGTGCAATTTGCCTTTTTGGGTTCATTTTTTAGACACATTCAAGTCCCAGAAGTCATCACGCAAAGAAATAACACACACACACACACACACACACACACACACAATCATTGGCACAGACATTTACTGTGAGTGTGTCTGTGTGTTATCGTTGCTCCAGCTCTTCATTGGGACCCTGCTGTTCACCGTGCTGCTGTTCCTGCTGCCCACCACAGCGCTCTACTACCTGGTCTTCACTCTGGTAACACGAGCCACACGTAAACACACTCCTGCAAGAAATACACGTCTGTGCTCCCCGGGGTTCAGACCTCTGAGACACAACGAGCCGGCAGCTGTAGACAGGAATCTAGAAAAGGCTGTGCATCACGAAACCCTCTTGTGACTTTTGAAGTAAGCACAGTCATTAGAAAACTGCTGATATTGTGATATGAGAATAGATATTGCGTTAGATTTTGTATATCGTTATATCTTAAGGGTTGTCTTTCCTGGTTTTAAAGGCTGCTTTACCGTAAAGTCAATAAATGCTCATTTATTTTGTTCAAACTGACGAATCCTTCCATGGAAATGTCCTCAAGACACGTCAACATTTCCCGATAATAAGCCCCAGATGTTCTTCCCTTGGAATGATTAGACATTTTAAAACACTCCTACATTCGGTCTCAAAGCCGTCTGCTGCACCCTGACCAGGAATGAATCTGTGGTAGAGAAATACTGAACCATTTTATTAGATGATTTATTTAGTTACTGACCTAAAAGGAGTTGGTAAGTATAGATTTAACCAAAAGAAATTGCATTAATTTTTAAAATCCCAAATAGTTTCTCACCCTCCCTAATTTAAACATGAAATACATTCATATATCCTGTGGATTGAATCTAATCTATTTCTCACTATTAGAATCCCTTAAAGCTAACTAACATTATGCTGAGTCCACTTTCTATTTCTGTGAAGAAGCCATATATAAACCGAACTGCCTTGGTCTGCAGAGGAGGTGATTGATGGCTGATCAATCATGAAATGTCTGCCTCCATTTGGTGAAAACCGTTCAAATAAAGCTTATTGTATTGGATTACCCTAACACTCAGTAGTCCATTCACACTTGTGTTTGATTAAGTGATCCAGCCCTGATTCTCTCCAGTAGGGTGGGTTTGTTTGTAACACCTGTGTGCCCCTGTGTTGTGCAGTTGCGGCTGGTGGTGGTGCTGTTCCAGGGCGTGCTCCACCTCAGTGTGGACTTCATCAACTCCTTCCCTCTGTTCGCCGTGGCGCTCCGCATCACGCGCTCCTACAGACTAGCAGGTACGTTACCTTTTGTCATGGATCACTTCATTTGTGTAAACATGATGGGAGTGCAATGCTTCCCAAGATCACACGACGGGTTCTTCCGACTGACGCGAGGATCTGAAACGTTCCTTATTTAGGAGGAACGCCTGCACAGCTTCCCTTTTTATTAAATGTGTTAAATGCCTGAAATAAGCTCTGTGGTTAACACAAGCCCGAGATGTTTACTGTTTTTCTTTACCGCATAAATATGTCAGTAAATTAAAGTATCGAAGAATTCCCTGTCATTCAATACCACATTTCAATAGCTAAAGATGAAATCCATTCGTGAGCCAATTAGCATTCAGTACCTAGCTCTCATGATGCTAAGGCAGTCGGAGAAAAATAAAGCCATTTTTGAACATTCCAGCTTGCAAACATGTCGGAGTCGAGGCACACAATACACACATGGAACATGAAAATGGCTAAAATATGTTCTCTTAAACACTTTTGATGTGGCTTTTTTTTACTAGCGATGTTATTATAAAAAAAAAGGGTTATTAATTTATTAAGATGACCTTATTGTACAAATTGTGTAAATATCATTATTTAATCAAATATCCAATTGATAAATCCCATTGTTGTATTTAGGGAACCAGGGCGATGCTAAGTTCAGGGTTCTGCTACAAAAAGATGTCATCCCTGCTCCACTCTTTTTAATGTGTGAACATCTAATGAGTCCATGTCGAAGCCATCGGGAATGATCGGACTGACAGAGCTATGGCTACATGATGCATTATCAGCAGGTTGTTAAATCCTGATGGCAAAGAGATTCATGGGTGGATGAGTGTATAGATGATTCTGGACTCTTATGGATGTTCTTCACAGAGGGTGTAAAGTTCAAGGTGCTGTGTGAAGAGCCCGGGACCGCCCTGCACCTGCTGATGGAGGTGAGAGGCCACATTGAGTTTCCTTTTTGAAGATCGAATTCCCTTTCCCCTTGCTTTCTTTGCCATCTCAAGTATTTTCCTTTGTGTCTATTCTGAGGCTTCTAATAATGGAGTAAATTGTCTGGATTGTGTCTGTTTAGTAAAGGATTTAGAACGTTGTAACCTGATAATACAGTTCAATTGATGTGAGTTTTTTAAGATATGGAGCTGTTGTGTTTCCCTCCTCAGATTAACCCCCTGAAGAGCAGCGCGGTGGTTCAGTTGTACCGCACCCCGACGTACAGCTGTTACCCCAAAGACTCGTGGGCGGCCCTGGCCAAGAAACTGTTTGTTGGGGAGCTGATTTATCCCTGGAGACATAAAACCACCAAAACCGACTGAGGGGATGAGGGAACAACAGAAAGGGACGTGACTGATTACATAATGAGATGGAAGGAAAGAGGGGGAAAGGTGAAACGAGATGGAAAGGTAAAAATGAAATGGGAGTTGCGCTGCTTTCATGTTAAATTAGAAGAAAGTTACAGAAAGTGTGTGTTGGCAAGAAACTGCCAGTTCAGCACACTTGGTCAGGTTGAAGAAGAAGACGACAAATGTTTCTGAGCACAGAGAACAAGGCGGTGTCAGCCATCAAACTTAAAAACCAGCAAGTAGTCACATCCTGCTGCTGTAAGAACTGTGATCATAAGATAACTTTCACTACATGGGGAAGATACTTTTATTTCCCATCATTTTAGGATTTGATTTCGGGTCAGCTGTTTTCTTTTGTTGTAGAGGCCATACATGAATAATAATAATGAGTATTTAAACCCCTGTACTAAATGTATAAGCACAATGTTTCCCACAAAGAAAAACGCCACTGAAGGACCACAGCTATTTGTGTGGTGTGGTTTAAGTGTGCGACAGAAAGATGAATTACTAATCCTTAGATAAGACTTAATAGAAAAAAACAAATGAGAAACAAACAAGCAGATGACAGCACATTTTGTGCTGGTGCACCTGCTTCTTAAATGTAATTTCAAGTGCCATAAGCAAATAACCCATAGTGATGTACGCCTCACTATCACACACATGAAGTACAAGCTGTTTTTCACACTCAATGAGCTTTCTGTAAAACCTACCTAGTTTAAAGTCGTGTTGCTGAGGCAACCAGGACACAAATAAAACCCTCCCTACAACACTCCTTAGTCATGAAATACCAGAATGTAAACATTTGAGTTTTTTTACCCATGACTTTTAGTCCAGCACCAGCCCATTGAAGCTTCTGGAGGGATTCTAGAAGTAAAGTGAGACTGACCTTTAGTGAACTGCAGCCAATGGACACCGCTCACTCTAATGGGATATTGCCAACACGTGTCGCAGCAGTAACTCAAGTCAAAAAGAGTCATCAAACCAGACTCCATATTTAACGCGACAGCAGTAACCACAGGTCTGCAACATAGGGGCGGGATTCCACTCAGTATCAGGTATTTATGCTTTAACTGCACTGATCATATAGATTTTATATAATTATTAAAGTATTAGCAAAAGTCTACCTAAATGATACTAACTGGAAAAACTGATTTATATTTTCTTTTGAATACTTTGTGTTTTGATGTATATTAGAGTGTAGTCTAAAAGAACGATTAGTGTTTTATGTGTTCATTTGTTGCCATATTTCGCAGTTATGGAGGGAGCTACTGTTCTGTCATGGGACGAAGCAAATCTTTATTCTGCTCCGGGTGAATTTGTCAGCATTTGTCTTGTTATTTCTAATATATGTGCCTATTCATGTCATTTGTAATGAAATGTGGTGTCATTCTTTGTAACAATGAACCTAATCCATCTCCGATTGAAATGAAACTAACCAACCGTTTAGAAGGAGGTTTGATGTCGGCCTTGTTCCGCACAAGCTGTCGGTGAACGATACATAAGCTGTTGAAAGTTAAACATTTTTCCACTTTTTATAAAGCGAGGCAATGAAATGTCCTCTGCCTGCAGTCTTAGTGCTGAATTAGAATTCAAAACAAATGTTCACCCTTTAATGTGAATTATTTCTGTACTTTAGCGTCTTTAGCACCAATTTGTCTAAATGTGCATTCTTGTTTTTGTAACCTCTTATTCGATCATCTCCTACTGATCTGTACTAAATGTTCCATTGCCATTTAATAAAATCCATGCGTATTTAATATACTGGTGTCTCTTCTCTCAGATGAGGCTTATCTTTTCATAAACGGCTTATAAAATAATTGGTATAGAAATGATGACAGTCTTACTTGATTTAATCTAATCTGTAATGTCAATAAGAGACAAACCCCAGAGCTGCTCTATACATATATTTGAATAAGAATTTGTGTGCCTAGATTTGATGAGATGTATTTATATAAATGCTGCTGCAGCACACGGATCCAGTCTTACTGTAATCCTGGGACCGCTCTTTTCTATTCAGATTATTATCATTATAAATCCAAACTGATCCATAGATCACAGGAGCTGTGTCTTAATGCTTTTTCTGACAATCAAACAAATGGAAAAATATAGTTCCGGTTGGACTGATGATGAAAACCCTACATTAAATCGTTAAGGAAAAAGTGCATTTTGAAACGTATTTTTCCTTTATCACTAGCTAAATATGCCTCGTGTGTTGATTTGTGATGTTTGTTCAGTTATGTATGTAGCATGTGTTATACAGAATGATTTAATGACTGCTAATTGTGTTTAATGTCTGATCTTTAATGCCTTATATGCTATTCTCATGATGGGCCATAAAATGCATTTAAGGGGAATACTCTGAAACTGGTCTTTACGCACTTTAATTTTTTTGTAATGCACTCCTTTTCACAGCCGGTGATTAATTAAGCAATCATACACGAGAGGCCGTTCTTGAACGTCATTATTGGTACGCCTGTACTGGAGTTCGGGCATTTGCTTTCTTGTTCCAGTTTCTTGTTCCAGTTCGGCCCAACGGTATACCGTTTTTCTCAGACGCGGAGGGATACTGACTTGTTGTGAAAAGGCACGTTCTATTTGACCGTTGTTTGATCGTGGAATCAAACACGCCTATTGACCAATCAGAGAGCTTGCTCACACCTATGTGTTATAGAATGGGATTTAATCAAAAATGTTGTCAAAATCACTTGCTTATTTATTTTAAGCAAATCTCTATTTTTTGCAAATAAAATAGCAACAACAACAGTACAAAACTAACAATAGAATTAGGTTACAGATTTTAAGAATTCTGAATATTATAAATATATATAAATGTCTATGTGCAAGTCCAAAGTAGGTCAATATAATTATTAAAGGATTTTATATAGGGGTCTATATTTGGTTGTGTAGTCTGATGGCTACTGAGAGTTCATTATTATATTGGAGGATATTCAAAGATTATAATGGGTAATCACTTCAACCTAATCAATCGATCCCCCGACCTCCTTCTTATTTGCTTATTTTCAAGGGCATGTACAACAGTCAATCTATAATAAACCTTTTACCACTCTGAATCTGCTTTACTCTTATCTTTAATGATTCATGCTTTTGCTGCCATTACCAGCCTGTGTGCTTGGTTCTTTGTGTGTCGGTGTTTATCCTCATGAGATTCGTTCTAGCAAAGCTAAAGAGAAGTGAGTCATTTGACACAGATGGCATCAAACTCAGCCTTACTACTGTACATCACATACTATAACTCATATTACCATGCAGTTACGCTGCATTATACTGTGTATTCTTCTTTGCCCCCCATTTCTTTATTACCATGATGTGTATAAATTAATCTGCACTCTACAGCTTTTATCACCTCTGTTTTCTTTTCTACAAAACTATAGATTCACATGGGACAATAGTGTTTAGAATTCACAGTTTTTTTACATTTACCACAAGAACAGGCAACAACAAGGAAAACAATGCCTCATTCATTGTGTATTCCTTAGAGTAGCCTAACCATAACCAATAACCATACAAAATTAACCTACAAAACATTAAAACAGACAGTTTTCGAAGTAAACAAAATCTACCTTAACAGTCGGAATGTATGAATGTATTATCCACAAGATTGCCATTGTTCTGTACGTGTTTCAGTGACAAATGAATCATCTTTGTTGTCCACATTCTCCTCACCATCTGCGTGTTGTTGACAGCAGATTTTGATGGTCGTTTTGCTAAGCCAATGTATTACATCCTGCGTAAGACCAGCGTCCAATCATGAGTTGGAAGGCGGGGCTTGGAGTGAGAGGGCGGGAACCAAGGAGATGAGACTGTGGCGACCAGCGGATCTGTCAGCAGTGTTGTTGTACGGTGCTGAGAAGCCACAGTAGTGACTATGATTCAATATAATGGAGAAATATGGAGATATCAGAGACTGGGATTATTGAGTACACCGACAGAGATTTGGACTGGACATAAAACTGCCACAGGATTCTGATCCCATTGCAGATATTGGTATTTTCTGGATATAACGCAGTGAAGTTACAGGAATCTTTGTCACCCCGGACCAGAGGAAGACAAGGGGGCCTGAAATTACACGGACGGCGGTTGAAGTTGAGCTACGGGCTGCGCTAGCTAAGTTGGCATTTAGCCAGTAACAGCAAGTCATTTTTATTCACGGAGATTTGTAGTTATTACATGCAGTGCCACGTGTTGCATTGCGTAGCGTAACGCATAGCGAGTGTCAGTGTCTTTTAATATCTACCGCTGCTGGCAACGATAGCACCAGTGCTAACTGCTAAGCTAACTAGCTAGCTTTCTGGTAGGGGATAGCTTGTTGTTCCCCACAGAGCTTTTCTTAAATGGGAATAAAAACACAGCCCCCAGGTTAGCTAGTTTTTTTGCTAACTAGACAAATATATGATTCGCAAAGATATGTTCTCCTATACTTTGCAACGTGGCTTATTATAATTATTATTCCAAGAAATAAGCATGTTTTTCTTCTCTACGTAGACTTATGCCACCAAGCCAAAAAGAGTCATCCCGTCCGGATACAGCTTAGTTGCACTTATGTTCAGCAATAAGGATGTTTTCTTTTTCAAGTAGGACATTCCTTTGAGATTGGAAGCTCTTTTTGTTATCTGAAAAGGTGCTCTGAATTTGGAAGACTGTTTAGTTAAGACCGAAAAAGAGGCATAACAAAGACTTCAAGTTGGTGGACACAACATTCGGTTCATGGCATAACAAGCCTTTGTTTTGGTTCAAGTGTGTAGAACAACACACAAGGGGGAAGTTTACAGTCATTCATCTTCAGCCCCTGGACTCAGACGGGATGCACCATGGGCAGCCAGGGCAGCCCAGTGAAAAGCTACGACTACCTGCTCAAGTTCCTCCTGGTGGGAGACAGCGATGTGGGCAAAGGAGAGATCCTGGACAGCCTGCAGGATGGATCTGCAGAGTCCCCGTACGCGTACAGTAGTGGTGAGTCACCTTTCTCTCAGTAATGGCTTAGTTGTATCCTCTCGTGATGATGGGCTTCTTGTGTTATGTCATGCTTGCTCATCAGAAAAGCCTTGAACATACGCTGCTGTGTGGACTGTGGAGAACACACAATGAGCTCTCTCATAATATAAAGCATTGCTATGGAAGTCAGTCAGACTGTATGTGCATTGTCGTTCAATCTCACTTGCCAAACAATAGTTTGAATGACCTGTGGACAATACATTTCTAGACCTATACATTAAACTGAGCGAAGCAATGTTCTCTGTTTTACATATACATGTATATTATTGAAGGCTGCTCAGCAAAGGCTCCAAGTAGTATGTTCATAATACTGTAATTTTAACTTCTTTACAGTTATAGTTTCTCTTATAGTTTCAGATATTCCAAGAAAAAACATTTGCCATGGTGACATCACTATGTATTACGCACGCTTCTATTGGCTAGTGCTCCAACACATTGTACGTGATAGGCTAAGAGGCGAGACATCGCTAACCACTCACAACAGAGCCGGCCAGCTAACCAATCAGAGCAGACTGGGCTCTGGTTTCAGACAGAGGGTGAAAAGAGGTGCTGCAGCACAGGCAGTGTGAGAAAAATAAAGAGCTTTTTGAACATTTGAAGTAGTAAACATGTCACATCAGAAGTGCAAAATAAATGATGGAACCCTAAAATTAGCCCAATATAAAATATTCAGAATGGATGAATTACACATTTTGATTGGCTTATTGCTTTAGAATAAACATTTTGTTTTAAGTTGATTGATTTGTTACTTTAGAGTAGGCCCACAGCTCGTTTAACTGTCTCCACCGTGCTGTGACGGGCTGGTGGAGCGGTGCCCAGTCAGAGGAGTCCTCCCTGGGTGCAGCAGCTCAGATCACCTGGCTCTCACTGCTGTAGCTCCAAGGCTGATCCCTGCCTGCTGCTGCAGTGAGCTGTGGTCTGTGGCCGCCCGCTGTACACAAATACTCACACACTCCCATCAAAGGAGAGCCCTGAAGAAAAAACACAAAAAAGAAAGTTCATATGACCATAGCAGTGTTCTTGCAAGTCGCAGCCTATTTAATGCAAAACTCACCCTTCCCATCCATTAAACAAAATTAAAAACGTTATTTGTTACATGGTTTCCTCTTTATTAGAGCTGAAACGATTACTTGATTAGGAGATAAAGTACATTTTTCATGTTGAATGCCTCGGATATGGTGTTTTTCTGCTTTTGTCTGTTTTATATCATAATAAAGTGAATAGATTTGGATTATAAAACAAGTCATTAAAGGCATCACCTGGGAGTTTAACAAATGTCGATGGATTTATTTTATTTTTGTACTATTTTCTGACATTTTCATAGACGAATCGGATGAACTAATCGGCAGATTAATCAATACATTTTATTATGGTTGGTTGCAGTTAGGGATGCTCCGATCGGCCGCCGATCGATATTGGCCGATATTCACTCTCTGCCGATCGATCGGTGCTCTCTATAGTCTACAGCAGGGGTGCCCAACCTTTTTTGGACCGAGAGCTACTTTTAAAGTTGCCAGTCTGCCGAGATCTACCAGTCCAAATAGAGAGGCGTAGCCATTACTGACAGCCTACTACCAGGAAAATACACACTTCTACTTGTATACAACTGACCTATGTACGATTAATACTTCATAAAATACTGCAGATCCTTTATCTTACCTCTTTCTAATCTACACACATACAAGTATTTAACTGAAGTTAGATACTGTTGTGATACAGAGTTGCAGTTTATTCACACGTCACTACAGTGGGTAATGTTTTCAAGAAACATTACTGCCACATATGACACAGGAAAAAAAGAAAAGACACTGAACCCTTTCTTTGCCATTATATAAAAATAGTGTTGCTACAAAAGTATAAATGAGGTTTACTAATAAGACAACTCAGATCTGAAGCTACTCAGGAATCTGCTGCCAAAGTGCAATAAAAGAGACAAAATTAATAGAATCAAACCCTTTTTTTGTTGCATTTTAGCAGAGTATAAAAATAAATGCCTTTTTTAAAATAGGATGCAAGCAACACTAGTTTCTTAACCTGAATTGATAATAGACTATAATCAATTTAAGTTTGCATTCTTATACCATTTTGTACAATAATTATAATGAATAAGTTCAAACAAATTAAAACGTACAGCTGATTAATAACGGTATCAAACTTGAGTTTTATTATATCAAAAACTTGTTGAAATGCTACAGTTAGAGATGTCCCGATCACGTGATCGGGGATCGGAGCCGATCGCGTGATTTTCAAAAGATCGGAATCGGGAGAAAAAAATCGGGCGATTTTATGTACATAAAATGTTTTTATTATTTTATTTAATGTTACAAAACAAAAATGACCATGTTCACGTCTTAAAGTCATCCTGAGGACTTAGTTTTGGTTAAAAATTACACAACATCATGTATGTGTTGCTTTCTTTGGGCTTGTTTTCATAGACCTGGTTGCTTATTCCTCTCAAAGCTGGCAACAGAGTGGGCGCAGTGTCTAATAGTAGCAGTAAGCTAACGAGAGGCTACGTTCAGCTGGTGACTCGGGAGTCGGGACAGAGAAAATGTCAGGAGTTTGGAAGTATTATAAAATTGAAAGCGAAGGCAGTGTAACAGCCAGATGCAATGTTTGCAAGGCAGAGGTTCCGCGTGGTGGAAAGAACAGAGCTACGTTAAACACGACCAATCTAATACGCTACCTGAGAAACAAATGCCAACAACACGACGAGTACACAGCGGCCACTCAGGTAACGGCACTGAAACAACCGACACTTTCAGAGACTTTTAAAAGGAAAGAGAAACTGTGAAAAGGCCCAAAAAAATAAGAGCCAAGATAGCTGAATTCATCGTGTTGGATGACCAGCCGTTATCTGTTACCTTTTTTTCCTCTTAATGCATTGCATAAAGATCGGAAAAAATCGGTATCGGCAGATTGTCAAAATCAAATGATCGGAATCGGATCGGGAGCAAAAAAAGGTGATCGGGACATCCCTAGCTACAGTTATTTTGACTGTTCCCCCAAAAGCGCGTCGGCAGCCTCCAGGGAATGCTTCTTTCACAACTTTGCCGTCTTTGAAAGACTTCATGTGTTTCGCAAGAACGTGACTGACACAATTAGATGCTATGGTAGCAGCCTTGCTCTTGTTGTTGGGCCTGGTGCAAATGGACTGCTGTGCATTTAGCTGTCCTCTCAGGCCCCTCCCCTTTTGGGAACGTGGGGCAGAATTAGGAGGGAATTCCGTCTCGTAGTGTTTGTGCACTGTTTTGAAATGCCGCTCCTAAATTACCCTTCTTCGATAAAGCCACGCTCGCAGATGAGACAGATGGACTTTGAATTGGAATAGATACAAAAATAATCATCCTCTCCCTCGGAGTGAAAATTATATATTTTTGGGCTTTTTTGCTTCTGCCATAATTGCGGTCTTGTGTGTGTGCGGACTGTCACTCCCGTTGACACGGACAACATCAGCGAACTATGCCCACTGCGCACAAGCCACGCCCTGACACATGGGGTCACGCCGGCCAATCACAAAGCTTTGATGCGTTCAAGTGCATTATTCTGGCACAGGAAGATTATGTTATAGGATATTAATGATACAACAGAATATTGTTGTTCTATTTTTAGACACATCTTGCGATCGACAGATTCAAAATGGTACAAGTTGAAGCGTTTGTTTAAACAGTTTGCAGGAGGCAGGGACTTGCTTTCAAGCAGAACAGGGAAAACAAACTTAGAGGAGTGTTTACGTGTTCGGCGTAATGACGTAAAACGGCCTGGACAACTTCTGTAGTCCTATTCAGCCACTTGTTAACAACCATCGTTTTTTAAGACACGTAAACTCTTCAAAAATCACCAGTGGGGTCACTGCTGATGTATTTAATGTCGTAGAACAAAACGTGATCTGTCTCTTAAAGGTGTGTCACAGACCTTATTTCCAGATATTTTCCAAAATCCTATGGAGAAATTGCATTGCTTTTTGTCGAAGGAACCGGAAGTGGTAAACATGCTAACTTACTTCCGGGTTTTAGGACGCTTCACTGCGGCACTCTATAAATGCCGATCGGAGAGCCGTATCTATAGGGGTGGGCGGCTCAAGTCAAAATTCAACCGACACCCCCTTCTCTCGGGGTGGACGCCCTCTCAGCCCTGGTCTGGCGGAAACACTGTCCCATACACACAAGAGCCTGAATGTTGTTTTACCATTCTCCAGCTTTAACTGCATTTAACCAAAGGAAATGAAGGAATAATACATTCAAAAACACCCTAAAAAAACATTGTGTGTGGGAGAAAATCCACTTAGGGGGGGGTCACCAAAGTGAACTCTACATATGGAAACCACTTCAACATAAACATCCTGTTATTGATGTTGCTTATGTAGCACAAATGACTCGGCACTGAAAGCAGCATTACTTTGCCAACAATAAAAGCAGACATGATGGTTTCTCTCCACTCAGCGACTTTAAAATACCTCCAAATGAATTGTAATAGTGTACTGGAACGAGAAGTCCTAATGGCTGCAGAGAAGGCAGGTAGCAATATTGAAAGCTCTTAAATGCCTCTGAAAACAGTCTGCAGTAACCAAGATAATGCTTGGTTTTTGTAATATGCTAACACCCTGGCATGGTTCTTTATGATGTGTGGGAAATAAATCCTGCATCACTTGATGCTACAATAAGAGTCTGTAAGGAATACAATGAGATGCCAGCAGGACAGCAAGGAAGAGCGTCTACCCATCTCACGCATTATACCCCCACCCCCTCTTCAAACCACTTCTACTGCAATACAAGCTGCCCAGTTTCTTAAAGGTAAACGTGCACGTGACTTGCATTTGTTCACGTGATCGCTCCGATCACGTGATCGGATCGGGAAATCTCTATTCGGAACTACCGGAAATGATACCAGCCGTGAGGTATTTTTGGAGTATTGATTACAGCGTTTAAAATGTATTAAATGAAAAGTTATGAAAGAGATAAGGAGAAGAAAAGGCGTGTTTAGTTATATATTTAATGTACAATGTCTGAATCCTCTGTAATGTGCAACAACGAACATTGGAGACGTGGAGGGCCGGCCCCCAGCAGCGCCAACTGGCCCACAGAGGATATTTAACAGCTGGAAAGGTGGAGCTCACTCTCTTCGCTCACGAGAGCCAGAACACAGCTCTTTTTCTGACTGAACCATCTTCTGCTTGTAACATTACCGCGCTTTTTTATTAATTAAAGTATATATTTGAACCTTCTCAGAGACTCTATTAGTCTCCTTTTTAAAGCTTCTCTCCTGGACGCGAGGATAACGAACACAGTTATCAGACTTAATGTATCGATACCCGCGGCTGAAATATCGATACTTTCTCGGAAAACTAAATATCGATATATATCGCAGGATCGATTAAATTGTACAGCCCTACTAGATGGCCCCGGGCCATTGGGCAGCCCTTAACGTCGAGCCCTGTTAAGGCAACTTTGGTTGGAGAGGGGGGGGATTGGTGTGTTACAGGGTGGATCCCCCCCCATTCATTTTTCACACTGCGTTAAGGTATTGAATTTCACAGCCTGTTGAAGTTAGCAATCAGATAACACCAGCCTTGGAGGGGTGTAGACAATCCAAATGGTTGGAAAGAGGCTTTTCAGTGCAGCTGCGAGACTCTTACATCTGTTTTTCATTCAGCACGCACTAACAAAGGGATATTCCCCCGGGGGTCATGCAGGCCTGGCGGCCCATTGTTTCTCTGCAGAAGAGAACTGGCTGTTTAGACAGTGGCATATTCACACACGGCCGTTATCAAGTGGAAGCAGGCCAACTCCGAGATAACCCCCTTCCCTCTTAAAGGAGGGAGGGGCTCACAGGAGAGAGTGAACTGATAAATGTAAAGCCGGCCCTGGTCTAATCCTCTAGCAAGACGCATACAGACTCTATCCATTCAATATTACTCCAGAGCTTAGCAGGAAGTGCAGTCAAATCTGATTATCAGCAGATGTAATGTATTTCATATTTATAGCTATTATTTAAATGTTACAACTTTAAGACATTATGTTCATGTGCAATTTAATTATTTTTTAATTAATTGATAAATTCATATTAATTAGCTACTTGTGGTGTACACTAAAATCATGGTTTTGTGTGCATAAAAAAACGGAATCGTAAAATGTTTTTTTTAAATGTATTTTAAACTTTAAAACGGTTTTCTTTTTAAAAACAAGGAACATTTTCACCACTTATTCTCCTGATGATCAGCACATCTGAGTGATGCTTTTGAATTTCCGTTATATGTTTCCATTCCATTAGCCATTATTTGTTCTGCACTTGCTATATTGTCGAGCACACCTGCACACCAATCAACTTGTGGTAGTAGTAACCTCAGCATATCATGCTAACAGCTAATGGCTAAATATGTGGAACGCATACTTGTGAATAGGGATGCACGATATTGGTTTTTTGAAACCGATACCGATAACTTCCTGCTTCTCAAGACCGATACCGATACTGATAACCGATAATAAAAATTACGCCACTAATTATTTTAACGCGATTAACGCATGTGTATTTTGTTTCCTCGGCCGCCCCGTAGCTTCAGAGCGCATCGAGTTTAAAATACCATCTACAAGCTGATGCTGACAGCCCCGCTCCTGCCGCCCGCTTGTGGCAGACCACACTTCCACGCTCACCGGCAGGCACCGACTGGCCATCTGGAGGACCGGGAGGGTCTGTGTACGTGTGGTCCGAGCGAGCAAGAGAGAGACCTTATGTGCATTGTTGTTGTTAGCATCTGGTGCTAGCTAGCTGCGCTAACGGATATAAGGAGCTGTTTAAATGAAAACAGAGGAGCGCTCTATCCACACAACTGCGCCGAGCACTTGACTTGATGCAGACAGCGGGACATTGTAGGAAAAGTCAGCACACTCAGCAACATGATTGCAGCGTCCAGGCAGCTCCGGTTCGAGCATATGCCTTGAGTTGCACATAGCTCCAACGCGCGCGCAGACACACACACACACACTGTATTATTGTCTTCGTACGCTTTTAACACACCATCGTAGCGATGGCGATGTTTCAGGTGACTGATCAGGTTCGAAGTATTAGGGAGCGCTGGATTTGTGAAGAACTCCCCTCTTCCTAAACCACTAACACCACAGTACTGGCAAAACGGGAGGAGCCGAGTGAAAAACAAGCGCCCCTCATCCCAATCCACCCACACCGCAGGAGCTTTTTCTTTTTTTTCACCCAAAAAATATATTGTATATTATCGGGGCTATTAATACTGTTATCGGTTTATCGGGATGATGTCATAATTCCTAATATCGGACCGATAATTATCGTGCATCCCTACTTGTGAACCTTTCATTTGACATTACATGAACAAACCTGCATAGTGTGCGCTCTGCGTGCAGCTGACCTGCTACTTTGCTGGTTAGGTACAAATAAAAAAACGTACATCCCTATGATTCTATACACTGATCATATCTATGTCAACCTCTCCTAGTTTTACAGAGACAAACCAACCTAATGTAGAACACATTACCACCATATAGTTAACTCAGCACTTATTTGAAACCGTCTCAACAAAAGCTTTTATAAGCCTCACAAAGCTTTGAGTGCCTCGAAAGAACAGAGAAACCCAGAATAGAAGCAGCAGTACTCTGCTAAGATGTCAGAGATGCTATTGATTATAAGTGAGCCCTGGCAACTAGAGAAGAGGAGCGCTTGGTCCCAAATCCCGCACTCACTCAAATTCAATTAGCCTGAGCTCAGCACTTTAGCTCGGCAGCAGCTTTATGTTGCCTGGGAAATTGGAAGACATTGCTAATTTGGTTAGCCAGCAGCTGCTACCTGCCAGAGATTGATGCAGTCATGTGTGGGAGTTAGCGCTGTACCCGAATATCCGAATATTCGTTCGTTGGAGTACTATTCGGGTTTCAATTTCGTTATTCGGATATTATTATTTTTTCTTTTTCGTTTTTTTTTGGAAATCTCCAATATCAGCGTAATAGCTTGTGCCTCTTCCGGGGGTGCTAACACTAAACCATAAACTTGATCGTTTACTTTCTCCGTCTTTATATGTAGATATTACCTTTCTCCGTTAATCTCAGTCACGTTGTTTCCATAGCAACAACAACTTCCTGTCAACAGCGCTAACTCTCCTTATAAATAAAAGCATGTCCATACAAAATAGGAAGCCAAGCCAAATTACACTTAAGGCCCAGGCCACACTAGGACGATAACGGTCAAACGCAATCGCAAAACAGGCTTCCGTCCACACGCAATAGACACCGGAATGTTTCTGTCCGCACGAGACAGCTCCGTTTAGCTCCAACCGCTGGAGAAGCTGCAGTACATATGCAGGAGCCTGTACGTGGCGCTGTAACATCCTCCACAAAAGCAGCGAAGAAGCATGGTTGTCATGGTTGCCCTTCTGTTTATTCTCCGCGGTGGGGGCCGAGGGAACCGGGCAGAGTTTTTCGCCAGTCAACGTGTATTAAAGTTTAAATCTTCCGGACAAAATTACAAATGAATAACGACTCTATATATTATAATAACAAAATACACGGAGCCTCTCTTTTTCCTCCCTCTCTTTGGACAGCGTCAGCGTCAACTTTTTATTTACTTAAAAAAAGGGCTCCCATTAATGCCCTTATAGCCTTCATTTCAGTACTGTTATTGCATTGGAGAATAATACAATCTGTTGATTAACTTGACATGCATTATATGCTATCTGGATAGCATCGATATTAGCTGGCTTTCCATTTTTGTATATTCTTTCTTCAGGTAGTTGGAAAAAGTTTTCCGTCCCATATGCCGTGTGCCGCCCGGACATGCTATCATGCTAACTAGCTCCCTGAAAGCGGGTGACTCCACTGTAGCAATAGCCTGCATGTGTTCTCCAACATACCGTGCAATGGCTTTATCGACTTTTCCCTGGCTAGCAGTCCCTTGGTTAAAATCCAGCCGCTGTTGCTTAGGTGGAGGTGGAGTGGCGTCGGATGAGTCTGGGTATGTGCCGGTCTTAGTAGCTTTGTCCCAGCATGTTGTTTTTGCAGATGTTTTAAGAGATTTGAATGACTGGTTTGGGCAGTAGATAGGCTCTTTGACCCGCCAGGACACAACTTACATTTAACAGAAACTTTCTTTTCTTTGTGCTCGACAAAAGTGAAATAGTGAGAATATCTTCAGGTGGAGAAACTAGACTTGAGCTCCGCCGCCGCCATGATAGTCTTGTTAGTAAACAACACAAACACACCCACAGCGCGTCTCCGCATGTGACACAGGAAGTATAAAAGTACTAGGGACGCACGATATTGGTTTTTGGAAACCGATACCTTCCTGCTTCTCTAGACCGATACCGATAACCGATAATAATATAATATATATGTGAGAGAGATTTTCTTTTCAGCAATGGTGATGGAAGAAATGGAAGCTGGAGTCCGTGTTATATCAAACACTGGGTTTATTGAGAGCCACGGCCGGGAGCGAGCTAAAGCGTCTACACAACATGCTATGAGAAAACCCTCCAACTCACTAAAGCATTACACAGGAAAACAGAGACGATCTACCGGAGAATCCGGGAGGGGCCTCTGTTTCGCGCTTTCTTCTTGATCGATAATCACATGTTGAGACCAAGGACTGATCCATTAACAACCATCTGTGCATTTGGTCACACTACCCCTCAGGGAGGCAGGGCCTTTTGGCCTGTGCCCTGTGTAAACTACAAACAGGACACCTAGGGAAAACACTAACAGTCTCCCATGCACAGATCCCATTAAATGTTTCCTTCACAATATATATATTAGGGATGCACGATATTGGGTTTTTGAAACCGATACCGATAACTTCCTGCTTCTCAAGACCGATACCGATAACAAAAAAAGATTTACGCCACTAATTATTTTAACGCGATTAACGCATGTGTATTTCTTTTCCTTGGCCGCCCCGTAGTTTCAGAGCGCATCGAGTTTAAAATACTATCTACAAGCTGATGCTCACAGCCCGCCCGCTTGTGGCAGACCACACTTCCACGCTCACCGGCAGGCACCGACTGGCCATCTGGAGGACCGGGAGGGTGTGTGTATGTGTGGCCCGAGCGAGCGAGAGAGAGACCTTCGATTCGGTGCATTGTTGTTGTTAGCATCTGGTGCTAGCTAGCTGCGCTAACGGATATAAGGAGCTGTTTAAATGAAAACAGAGAAGCGACATTTCGCCACAACTGCCCCGAGCACTTGACTTTATGCAGGAAGCCAGACAGTGGGACATTGTACGAAAAGTCAGCACACTCGGCACGATGGATAGTGCACAACATGATTGCAGCGTCCAGGCAGCTCCGGTTCGAGCATATGCCTTGAGTTGCACATAGCTCCAACACACACACACTAGGGCTGAATGATTAATCGATTTTAAATCGAAATCGCGATTCGAGTTGATGCGATTATCAAATCGCAAAGCCTGCGATTTTTTAAAACTTTTTTTGAAAAAAAAATGTTTACATTTTTTTTTACATTTTTTTTTCTTCTTGTGTGTCAGTCATGCACACCAATCATATGTGCTGTGCTCCACATGTACCAGCCATTGTTAATTAATCAGAAGTGGCCCATGATAGATGGTGATGGACAGATTGATCCAATCACCTGCCAAGTATCCTTGAAAGTGCCTGCCCTTTCCAAATGGCTTCCAATGGAGCTTTAGATGGTTTGGTGAAACAAACCATCTGAGTCAGGTTAGTAATGCTCCATCACGTGTTTCTATCACAGGGTGAATCTTTAACTGAAGCTTGACTTTAAAGCAACCCAACGGAAGTTTCATGTACGTTTAGTTCTTTCACTCGTAGCTCGGGCTGCGGGGCGCTAGAGACAAAAGTATGTTGATACGACCTTCCTAGCCACAGTTATGGCCGCATTTTACAATAAACTTCTATTGGGTCGCTTAAAAATAAATATCGCAAATCGCAATCGCAATATTTCTCAGAAAAATCGCAATTCGATTTTTTCCCAAAATCGTGCAGCCCTAGCACACACACACACACACGCACACACACTTTGTATTGTATTATTGTCTTCGTACGCTTTTAACACACCATCGTAGCGGTGGCGATGTTTCAGGTGACTGATCAGGTTCGAAGTATTAGGGAGCGCTGGATTTGTGAAGAACTCCCCTCTTCCTAAACCACTAATACCACAGTACTGGCAAAACGGGAGGAGCCGAGTGAAAAACAAGTGCCCCTCATCCCGATCCACCCACACCGCAGTATTCTTTTCCTTTTTTTTACCCAAAAAATATATTGTATATTATCGGGGCTATTAATACTTTATCGGGTTTATCGGGATGACGTCATAATTCCTAATATCGGGCCGATAATTATCGGGCCGAATGGTCTATATGACACACAACGGAAACGATCGTTATCGTCTTCGTGTGGCCTAAGACATATACAACTGTAACGAAAGTAACAAACAGGTCCACCCCCAATTAAAATCACATTGATAAGTTCCAAAATAGATCTACCTGTTTTTTAAATAGTAACCCATGTCCATATGTCTATTTGTGGGTAGTAGATTTAAACTATAGGGCTATCATTACGGGCCCTGCCTGTACCTGTTCGCTCTGCCATCGCGTGAAGGGTCTGCTAGCAATCGAATGTTATTGCACGTCACCTAACCCCCCCAAGTATATTTCAGATCTGTGGGGAACACTGGTATCTTTTATGACTTTGAGGAATTGGCTTTTGTCTTTATTTAAAAAATATTTTATCATTAAAATGTGAATAAATTATAATTCAACCTTTAATTCCAGACCTAGCCAATAATACCCTGGTGTAAGTCTATCATTTTGTTATTGTCAAGAAATCCAATGAAAAAGGAATGGATTAATAACGACATGTTGGGTCTACTTCTCAGAACGTCCTCACTTCCTTATCCTGTCTGTGGCTCTCAGCTTCAAGTTCATGATTCAATCATAAAAAAGGATCAGTATTGTAATTGACTGAAGTTGTCACTAGTTTTACCAAACCTTACTCAAACAGTGCTTCATTCGACAGGGACTAGTTACAGCAGTGGATTAATACAGTGTGGCTTATTGATGTGTTTTAAAATAGGGTTTTGACTTAATGAGGCAAGAAGAGTAAGATATATCTGACTTTGGAAACACACAACTAGGTGCAGAATTAAAACAATGTATCAACCAAACACTGGTATATTATGCTAGTGGATCTACATCTCTTAAAATGAAATAAAAATCTGGCAGATGGACATAAAACGATTATTTGTTGCACCATCAGGGTGTCCGCGGGGTCTTAAAAAGTATTAAAAGTTGATAAATCAACTTAGCGAAAATTAAGGCTATTATAAAGTATTAAACAGCATTTTCCAAGGTATTAAGAAGGTCCACAGCAACGACAACATGAAACACCCTTTAATTTACTGAAACAACATGTCGGGGAAACCCCCTCAAGGTGGCCCCATGCATAGCGTGCCATAAAATGCTGCTTCTTATATTAAGTTTCATTGCCTTGCTCCGCTCGGTGGGGGGGGGTTTATCTGCTGGTGGACTACATGAGAGATATACAGCAGGAGAACACGCCGTCCATACATCCATGTGTCAACCGCGGAGAATAAACAGAAGGGCAACCATGCTCCGGGGTCTTCTTCGCTGCTGTTTGGTGTATTTTGTGGCGGCAGCAGCGCCACTTACAGGCCTGGCATATGTATTACAGCGTTTCCAGCATTTCCAGCGGTCTAGTGTGAACGGACACGTTAATGAATCGAATGCGTGTGAACGGAAAAGACTGTTTTGCGTTTGCGTATGCGTTTTACTGTATGCGTCCTCATGGGGCCGGGGTCTAAGCCAAACTATATCCGGTCACAGAGATCTGCTATTTTAAAGTAAGGTCAACACATATCGACCCTAAATATAGTCTATATTAAGAACGAGAAAAGTCTTAACTAGGGGTGCACCGAATGGGAAATTCTTGGCCGAAACAGATACCGAAAATAGGAAACAGTTGGCCGAATGCCGAAAGGCCGAAAATGATTAATAGAAATATATATATATATATATATATATATATATATATAATGTATACATTTTTTACCAATGTTGTTCAGCTACCTGATTATGGAAATAGACATGATTATGGCAAAACATAACTTAAATAATAATCACTATTATGGGTCCATAAAACATTTATTCAGCACTTTTGAACATTTGTACATTTATTTTCTCTGTAGGATAATAACTACAACAAAGTGCATTCAGAACAAAGCCAAGGGGCTTTAAAACAGCATAAACATCTAGGCCAGTAGGCATACAACAAAATAGTGTCAACAACAACAACAAATGCACCTATAAGTGCATGCATACAAATGTGCAAACTGGATAAATCCACATGAATGTAACTATAGTATTTACAAATGAAAGCTTATGATAAGCCTATGATAAGCCAGCTTTGTCTACTTATTAAGGAAACGTTTTTTAATCTTTTCAAAAAGGTCCGCCACAGAAGGAGTCGGGGTGCTGGGAAGGACTTTTTTTTTCTGTGCGCTGGTGATTTCATCATACTCCGTATATTGGTCCGGGTGTTTAGATTTCAGGTGATGGAGTAATCCCGAAGTGCTGAAAGTCTTTGAAGTTACACCCCCTCGAGAAATGTCAGCTGAACACGTTTTGCAAATCGCAATCCGCGACTCTTTATCTGATATTGTGAAGTATCTCCAAGCGGCAGACATGTTGACTGTGAGCCAGCCGTGAGCATGGTCCCTGCCTCGCCGCGTCTTTATTACGTCATCACAACAACATGTTAGGTTGCCTGTTCTGACATTCGGTGATATTTTTTCGGTGATATTTTTTCGGTTCTAAAACCCTTTCGGCCGAAAGGGCCTTTTTAACCATTTTCGGCCGATAATCTTCGGTGGCCGAATTTTCGGTGCATCCCTAGTCTTAACATATATATCGTTTTTTGTAAACATATGACAAATGTGTGAGGGTGATGACGTCAGAGCATCGTCCTATGTGCCGGGCTTAGCCCCGGACAGCCCCAGGCCCCCAGCCCAATTTAACCCTGGATATTTGTGAGGGAGCTCCTATATGGCATTACCCCGCTGAAGCTCACCAAAGTTTAATATATTTCATAGTTCAAAGTTTGAAGGATGGGTCATGACCGAAAGAACGAGATCGCGGATACAAGCGGCCGAGATGGGTTTCCTCCGCCGGGTGGCTGGTGTCTCCCTTAGAGATAAGGTGAGAAGTTCGGTCATCAGGGAGGGACTCGGAGTTGAGCCGCTCCTCCTTCGCGTCGAAAGAAGCCAGTTGAGGTGGTTCGGGCACCTAGTTAGGATGCCACCTGGGCGCCTCCCTAGGGAGGTGTTCCAGGCACGTCCAGCTGGGAAGAGACCAAGGGGTAGACCTAGGACCAGGTGGAGGGATTATATCTCTTCGCTGGCCTGGGAGCGCCTTGGGATCCCCCAGTCAGAGCTGGTTGATGTCGCCAGGGAAAAGAAAGTTTGGGGCTCTCTGCTGGAACTGCTACCCCCGCGACCCGACCACGGATAAGCGGGAGAAGATGGATGGATGGATGGAGTTCAAAGTTTTGTCAATTGTTTTGTTTATTGGTCAAATACTGGTTTCTAATGGTTTCTGAGGAGTTTTACTGGAATGAAAGAGCACAGAGTACAGAAGCAACAAAGCAGCATGCTGCACTGAACCTGACCTTCACAGAGAGGTTGAAGTTCATGTGGAGAGGAGGCTTCAGTAGTCTGTCTGCACTCTGTTTAGTTGTGCTATCTTACAATCAATATCGTAAATGTGAGGTAAAGTGTGTCGCCAATGTAACCGGTTAGAACTCGAAGTTGCGATGAGGTCTTAAAATGTATGGAAAGGGTCTTAAAAAAGGTCTTAAAAGGTATTACATTTGACTTCAGGATTCCTGCATATACCCTGGCCTGACCATGCACACGGCTTGATAGTAGAATGAAGTCATTATGTTGTAATGGACTGGAAAGATATGAGAAAATAACCAGCCTTTTCTTGAAATAAATGCATACAAAGATTTGAGCATGTCCTAAACTCTTTGGCTATTTTCTTGATGTAGATTTCTTTCAAACAGCATTTAGCTGGTTAACATGTCTGGGCAGAGCTCACTGTCACACAATAAACTGTCGAGTAAGAAGATAAACATCTGATAGGAGGTGGAAAGCACCGATTATCCAGAGGTTCACCAGTTTGGCCTCAGGGGCTAACAGACTGGGCATAAACCACATGAGCTGTAGTGGAGTCAGGTGAACGTGTCGAGGCACGGAGCAGAAGGCGACAGGTGTCAGACAGGTTTGTCAAAGAAGAGCGAGACAATGGGCGAGAACAGAGACGCTGATGATCACGGCTGCCTGTTCTGGGAGGGAACATGCTTTTCACAGTTCTTCATTTCAGTCGTAAACTGAGTTTTTTTATGACTGTAATAATTCATTTAAATTGTTTTGCATTAAATATGGTTCAGACTTTCATGGTCCCCACAGGAAGTCATTATTTTCAAACGGTCGCTGTTTTCACTTATATGGTGAGATAACATCTTCAAAAAAAGCCCACCGTTTGCATTGGGAGGACAATTTTGTAAATCAATGAAGTGAAACTGAGCCCTGCTAACCATAAGGGGACATTTGTGGTTTTGAGTAAAACAACTTCTTCCCCTCTGGAGTATTTGAAAGATTTGGTTAAACCCTCTGACATTTAAATCTACCCCCATTATCAGGTCAACATTTGTCCAGTTATTAGGACAATATACCTGCAAATGTCCACAGCATTGTTATATTAACATTGTGCAATCATGTTAGCATGTTATTATTAGCTGTTAGCTCCAGTTACAGCCCCACAGCTGCTAGCAAGACTGTAGACTCTTAGTATTGTTATTAGGCGCTTGAGGAGCAGGTGCACATTTAATCTATTGATTTCATGTTGTGTATCACTCTGGACCTCCCGGACGTTTATAGGTTCATATTTTAGAATTAAATTGTATTAACCCTCTGGAGTCTAAGGGTATTTTCTCGATTTTTAGATGTTTTTTTAAATCACCTTTTAAATGTATTTCCTCTAACATGTTACCTCATGTGTTACATATCAACATGTTCAGGACAATCTCTGGTATTGCTATATATGCAAATTACTCACCTTAGAGCACTGTTTGATGAGATAAGTAGCTAAAAGCTTAAAATTTGACATCCGGTTTTCGGAAAATCTTCAAAACCTTTGTGAAAACACAAATGTGCTCATGTGATCGAATTGTTTTGGTGTTTTAGATTTGGTTACCAAAGTCTTAGGATCACAAAAGCAGTGAAATATTTGAATTACGCTGTATATAAATTAGGGATGCACGATATTGTTTTTTTGAAACCGATACCGATACCGATAACTTCCTGCTTCTCAAGACCACTAATTATTGTCATGAATTTTTTTTTCCCTCGGCCGCCCCGTAGATTCAGAGCGCATCGAGTTTAAAATACCATCTACAAGCTGATGCTGACAGCCCCGCTCCTGCCGCCCGCTTGTGGCAGACCACACTTCCACGCTCACCGGCAGTGCATCCCTAAATGTGTAATTCATGTCTAAAATAAAAAAAATTAAATTCGAATTTTGAGTAAAACAGGTGTTTATCACTCTACTTTCACCACAGCAGGGACTGAGATACATCAGGACTGAATAATGACTTCATATTACATACCAAGGTTCATGTGATGTGTACAAATATAAATTGAGCATTCAACCTTTTTTTTCAACCAACAATTTATTATAAATATGTTTTTTTCAACCAACTATTTATATAAATATAAGAAACTGGAAAATCTAACTATTTACAATATTGAACATAAGAACTTTCAACCAACTATTCATTATAAATGTCAAGACAGTGTCAAGGTCTTTGTCTGTCGTCCAAGACAGTGGGTCTGGCTGCTGTGTAGGTGGGGGTGATGGTGCATGGGCTGCTGTGTAGGTGGGGTGTACAAGTGCTATACGAGACCTCCACGAGACCTCCTTGCTGGCTGGGTTGAAGGTGATGGCTGTGGTGGAGCCTTTGTGCTGAGGTGTATCTTGACCTGGTGGCAGCCGCAGATGGAGGCAGCTGTAGTGCTGCTGGTCCTTGGTGGTGATGGCTCTGGTGAAGGCCCTTGAGCCACAATAGATCTTGACCTGGGGGCCGGCACAGATGGATGTTCTGGCTGCTGGATAAACGCCGCCTGTGGGCCACTAGGCCCAGGCAGCCGTGAAACATCTCTGTAAAACAAATAAAATGTAGGACAATAATTACAACTAATTTCATTGAAATAAAGTTCAAGTAAAATGTTGCTCAAGCACAAATAACAATGCACACATAAAAAGAAAGTTTGGGAGGTTGGAGAAGGAGTCTCTCTCGATCTCTCACACACACACACACACACACACACACACACACACACACACACACACTCACACTTTATTGTATGACAGAGGTTCCAGGTTGAATTGAGACGAATATTTGTAATGTTCAGAGGTTGTTGTTTAATATTCATGAGAATATTTGCCATTGTTCAAATGATAATAAACATTAGCATAAAGCATATTTGTCCACTCATATGTTGATAAGAGTATTAAAAACTTGAAAAATATTCCTCTAAGGTACATTTAGAACAGATAAAAAATGTGCGATTAATTTGCGATTAATCGCGATTAACTATGGACAATCATGCGATTAAATATTTTAATCGACTGACAGCCCTTATATATATATATATATATATATATATATATTGTCTTGTTACCCATAAATACATGGTTGTCATATTTTCTACCAAGCTATTCACAGTTCTCTAGATTGTATTGTGGGAACACTTTGGTTCATCAGCCTTCCTCTGGCTGTGGTGTTATAATGGAGAGTGATGAGTCCTTTTGCTTAAAGTCTGCCTCTGTCTCTCTCTGTCCAGGTATCGACTATAAAACCACCACCATCCTTCTGGACGGGAAGAGAGTGAAGCTGGAGCTTTGGTAAGCACACTCATTGCTGCTGAAATGATAACACATTATTGTCTGTACAAAAGATAGTGACTACTGTTTTTTTTGTGGGATGCACTCTTAAATCTAAATGCCTTTATGGGTTAGTCCACATATATAATATTCTTGTGGTATGAAACCATGAGTGTTTATCTACACCAGTGTTTACCATTTCTCTCTGAGGTCTCAAACCTGTCACGCATTGACAAATGACCTTTGAACAATACAGCGACACCGTGTCTATCTAAAGTTGTCCCTGTTACTCTGGATACTCTACATACCTCAGGGCCTGTTTTTATAAGAAATATCTTCAGGAGAGTGTCGTGCAGAGGACGAATAATCACAGAAGACATGTTGTGATGCTAATTGCAAAATGTAAATCACCTCTATGTATTTAAGCGGAGTGAAAATATAGAAATCCTGAAATATATTTCAAAATGTGGACGAATAAAATCAAAAATGACTTTGTTTTCAGAGACCCCTGAAGTGTTCATAATGAATGCAAGTACAACATTACATCATTTGATTAATCTCATCTGGTGTCTAAAGGTCTTCATTCTCATACTTCTCCGACCTACCTGCAGAGCGAACCAAAAAAGCTTCCAAAGATGCGCAATATATCAGGCTGAACAAATGTGTATTAAAAGATGCGTCTTGAGTATTTCAGTCTGATGGATGCTGCAGCCAGGAAAAACATCAAGTCTTGGCTCTGAATATTTCACTCGGGGTAAACATCATAGAGCTTCAATGGAGAGCGGGAACAACATGATACAGAATATATCTCAAACTGTCAGAGAGGGGAAGCTACTTAAGGGAACAAGGGAATAATGTCAAGGGGTTGCATTTCATTAACATCATATTTTAAAATAAGCACAGGCGACATATAGAGCAAAAACACATTACGCAGGAAGGTTTCTATATTCGTTAAAAACATGTTTGCAGATGCATCAACTGCTTTCTTCTTATTTAAACCAATCATTTTAAACATCCAATTGTAAAGACAGCCAGCTGCAGGGTGCATGTACTTTCCTGCAGATGTTGTGGGTCCTTATTCCCTGCATATTATTACATGCCTGACAAATCATCTTGCATCAGTGGAGATGCAGCAGATGAATCTGTCAGTAAAGACGCTGCAGTGCGAGGTGGAAGTAGGCCAAGGAGTGCACTCCTCCGGGGAGAGGCAACGCCTTGTCTTCCCTGTGGAGGGAAAGGTTTCAAAGCATGTAGCCCTATGATGCTGACTCTTCTTTAGTCTGTCCTCACTGTTGTCTAAATGTGGTCCTTTCCATCCTCTGCTTCCTTTCTATTTCTGTCTCTGTTGCCATCTGTGTCTCATGACTCTCAGAGAGAAACAGGAAATGTCAAGTTGAAGGATATCTGGTGGTGTTATATATATTTCTTTTAGTCAGCAAATCACTTCTGCAGAAAACTGTTCAAACACATAAATGAGAAACCTGGTGACAGGTCACACACACATCGTTATGCTGCTGTTAAAGTGGCCTAGTCTGCTCATGTTCAGGTTCATACTAGGGCTGAACGATTAATCGATTTTAAATCGAAATCGCAATTCGAGATGATGCAATTATCAAATCGCAAAGCCTGCGATTTTTGTTAAAAAAAATGTTTACATTTTTTTTTATTCTTGTGTGTCAGTCATCCACACCAATCAGAAGTGCTGTGCTCCACATGTACCAGCCATTGTTTATCAATCAGAAGTGGCCCATGATAGAAGGTGATAGACAGATTGATCCAATCACCTGCCAAGTGCTTTTGAAAGTGCCTGCCCTTTCCAAATGGCTTCCAGTGGAGCTTTAGATGGTTTGGTGAAACAAACCATCTGAGTCAGGTTAGTAATGCTCCATCACGTGTTTCTATTACAGGGTGAATCTTAAACTGAAGCTTGACTTTAAAGCAACCCAACGGAAGTTTCATGTAAGTTTAGTTCTTTCACTCGTAGCTCGGGCAGCGGGGATGCTAGAGACAGGGAGTATGTTGATACGACCTTCCTAGCCGGAGTTATGGCCGCATTTTACAATAAACTTCCATTGGGTCGCTTAAAAATAAATATCGCAAATCGCAATCGCAATATTTGTCAGAAAAATCGCAATTCGATTTTTTTTCCCAAAATCGTGCAGCCCTAGTTCATACGTGTATGTAGTGTCTCTGCTGGGACATGTCTCCATGCTTTAATGTTCAAAAAGCTCTTTATTGTTCTCATACTGCCTGTGCTGCATCACCTCTTTTCACCCTCTGTCTGAAACCAGAGCCCAGTCCGCTCTGATTGGTTAGCTGGCCGGCTCTTTTGTGATTGGTCAGCCGCTTAGAGATGTCCCGCCCCTTAGCCTATCAAGCACAATGTGATGGAGCGCCAGCCAGTAGAAGCGCAAGTGTTAAATGGTGATGTCACTATGTGACAGAAGTAAAGAAAGAGTCCAATGGAGGCGTTTCAGGCAGGGGGGGGGGAGGCTAAACAGATACTATTAATGTACTTCATTTAATTTATGTATTTGACATCCAAAGCTTCTAATGGTGTCTTCAAATATAGCTGTGGTAACTGTTGTCATACGTCATGACATTATGACCCTTTTTAAAGGCCCTAGCGCAAAACAAAGAAGGATTCAATCAAAAATATTTGGTTAGATAAAAACATTATATCTATCTTGAGTCCATAAATTATGACTTTTGAACTTAACCTTGCTCTGGTGTTATTGGAAATGTTTGCAGTCTGAAACCATCCTTCTCAGCTAACTGGAATCTAATTCTACAAATAATGCTAACAATATTAGTGTAGCCTAATCTTAATCTATAAATGGATGCAAATATCATCTTTAAAACAGTGAATAAGCGTTCAACTGCTGCTCAACATTAAACTGTTGATTTAGTATTCAAAAGGCAATGTCATAACTAAAGCTCTGAACTATTCATTTCAGCTCTTTTGACGAGTAATGAATAACCAGGCTCAGAGTGCAACATGTAGGTCTGCAGACGGGGGAGAATCATTGAATTCTTTCCTTTTCATTCAGAAAGCTGCCCACTAACATGGAATTAGTATGAACATCCTACATGGTGGACCGCACAATAGTTGATTGACAGGTGGTTGTCTCTCAGGCGACAGACATCTGACTGGATGAACACACGACCGGCTCATCTGGCTTTGCTTTCCTTAAGCAGCTCGTCTGAAATGATCCTTCAAACCCTCCACTATAAATAGTTTCTGAATCTACAGTAAGATGTCAAACGAGCTATGAAGTTGTAACATGATGCTTCCTTTCATATTTGTAACACTGGTTTAAAAATAGCTCAATTAATTCTCAATTATTCTCTTTGTAAAGAATCTGATATCACAAGATGGGTAAGATAGAAGTTGGAAAAAGAAACAGGCTACAAAATAATGTGAGACCACGGATATAGTCATCCAGATGTGGGTAAAAGTACATCGAGTACAACAACGTTACTTCAGGAAATATTAAAAGCGTAGCTCATTTTTCCAGCTGTCTTATGGCCCGTCCACACAGCGGCGTGCGTTGAAGCTTGCCGGCGGGCGTGTCTGAAACTCGACCAACAACCAATCACATGAATCTCTCGCCCCGGACACACAAGCAGCGGTTTGATTGGCTAGAGCTGGTACTGGCATATGATTCGATTGGCTGACGCCTCTGCCGAGGCGTCAAAAGTTGAACATTGCTCAACTTTTGCAGCGAGCCACGCCAGCTACACTCCGCGCCGCTTCCCACAATGCAGTTCGGCGAAAAGTGACGTCACCCCATTCAAAGTGAATGGGGAAGCTTTCAACGCACGCCGCTGTGTGGACGGGCCGTTACTCTGTGTCATCAAAAATCTACCCATTACATTTCTGTTTATTTCTGCCAACATATTGAAGTTGGATGAATTCAGACCAGTAGCTGGACGTGTTTCCGTCTTCACTGTTTCACATATGAATCTTTCTTCTGTCTTTTCTCTCTGTTCTCAGGGACACCTCAGGCCAGGGGAGGTTCTGCACCATCTTTCGGTCATATTCCCGCGGGGCTCAGGTGAGAAACAAACTCATTAAATAGACTACTGAACTTTGCATTAAGTAAGCCTGCTGGATCAAATGCAGGTTAATGCTAAAAGATATTTGAGCAGATGGTAATCCTTGTTATAACGTTTGAGAAACACTGTCCTAATGTGATCGTGATTACAGGCAGACGTGTGACTGCTTGTTGTTGTTGTCGTGTGTGTCTCCAGGGGATCCTGCTGGTGTATGACATCACAAACCGCTGGTCCTTTGACGGCATCGACAGGTGGATCAGAGAGATCGATGAGGTGAGTGTGGAGGTGGAGCCCTGCCATCAAACTCTGGAGCAGAGCATTTTTTAGATACATTTACATTCTGAAGCTTTTATTTTGAAAAACACTATTTACATTTGTACGTTTCTGTTAACATGCATTGATTGTTGGAGGCTTTTATTTTGAAAAACAGGCCTCGTCCTGAGTCCATTTTAAGATACAGTTACCATCTGGTGCTTTTATTTTGAAAAACATACTCCATGGTCTCTATAACTAATTGATCCTTTACAAACAACTGTATTTATAGAACTAACTTGTGTTAATTACGCTACTTACTAGTTGCCTTACTGTGTATATATATAACGCTTTTATAGTATTTTACGATTATGATGTATATTTGTCGATTAGGCTTAATAAGTCTGCTGCCCAGACTTAATTTCAATACCTTAAGTACTCTCATTTAATGTAACACAAAAACTTGGAAAAAGACAATGATTTATTGTGAAAGGAAGCTGGGTTTTATTTGTGAATATAAAAGTGAATATCTGACAGGGGAAACACAATGCCATTGTTAAGCCTTACTGCCTCGGCTGCCACGCCGACAGAGACGTTGATTAGTTGTTGATTGTTTGTTGTTTTGCTGCAACAATAATGAAGCTGCATAATAATAATAATCAGACAGTGTACCTTTTTAAATATGAGCAAAACCTTTTTTATAAATATATATATTTATTGTGTGTGTGTAGGGGGGGGTGCTACACTCATCATGTCCTTCCTGCTGAATTAGAGACCAAGAGGATGTGTGTGTATAGGCTCATGTGTGTGTGTTTGTGAGTTTGTGCCTGCGTCTGTGTGAGTGTGTGTGATATTTTTGGCCTGTGGAATGTGCGTTTCAGTCCGGCCTTTCCTGCTCCACCTCCAAAGACGTGGTGTGGCGGTTGTCCACTTTAGAAACACAGAAATAAAGCAGAGATGAAGGGATGAAAATCTCTGTGTGATGACAGTCTGCAGAGAACAACTGTTATCTCTGGTTATATGCTGCATGTTTTACATATCTTTACTATCTTTCCCTGTTGTCTCGGTGTAGGGCTTCAACTAATTATTTTATCATTATGTTCAGTTTCCTCTTCAGTTTTATTCATTATATTAATCTCTTCTTTATTTTGATGGACCAATGTAGTTAACATTTCAGTGAAAAGGGAAAAATGCTCTTTACATTTTGTTATTGAAAGGTACAGCAATATAAAACAGAAACACTTTATTTAGTTTTTTCAACTAGCCTCCTTCAAGTTTATTCGATGCTAACACTTTTGTACTTAGTAACATTTTAACATTTTAAGATATATTTTTTTAAGCGACCCAACGGAAGTTTATTGTAAAATGCGGCCATAACTCCAGCTAAGAAGGTCGCATCAAATTCAACGTGCTCCCGTCTCTAGCATCCCCCGCAGCCCGAGCTTCGAGTGAAAGAACTAAACTTACATGAAACTTCCGTTGGGTTGCTTTAAAGTCAAGCTTCAGTTAAAGATTCTCCCTGTAATAGAAACATGTGATGGAGCAGTACTAACCTGACTCTAGGAAAGCTCCATTGGAAGCCATTTGGAAAGGGCAGGCACTTTCAAAAGCACTTGGCAGGTGATTGGTTCAATCTGTCTATCACCTTCTATCATGGGCCACTTCTGATTGGTTAACAATGGCTGGTACATGTGGAGCACAGCACTTCTGATTGGTGTGGATGACTGACACACAAAAAAAAATTGCAGGCTTTGCGATTTGATAATCGCAATGTTTCAAATTTCGATTTAAAATCGATAAATCGTTCAGCCCTAATATGAGTGCTATGTCTCTGCTCTGCTGGAGATGTACATACCCTAGCTTCAGGAGAAACCTCTAGTGTTAGCTGCTGCTGCTGCAGATGTTGCTGCTGCAGATGTTACTGCTGCAGATGTTGCCGTTCCCCCTGAGCCTGCTGCTGCTGTGCCACAGGGACTCTGAGCATGAAAAGGCAGCAGGGAGGGACGTGAGGAGAGGGTGATGAGAGGGGGACAGTGCGTGGGAGTGAAGGAGGCCATCGTGTTTCTCAGAACAGATGGGATGAGTTAGCGAGACCTGAGGCTGAGAGACGGGGCCAGATACACGCTTGTTGAATTAATAACACGCTTCCTCTGCTAACTTAATGTGAATGAAATGTCTCTCACACAGTGATGGAATGTTACTAAGCACTTTTACAAAAAGTGTAGCGACTTAAGTATGAATTTTCATTCAATCCACTACATTCATTTGACATTTAGTTACAACACACACATTGTTTTGCAAGTTTAATGCCCGAAAATCGAGCTTTTTGGCTTTGATAGGAAAGCGCCTCCATCGCTGTATCCATTTCCCTTTATCCACCCATGCCTTGCCCATCTTCTTCTCCTGTTGACTTTAATTGCGGGTTGGAATTAATAACGGGTTGGAATCCATAGCTTTACTTCCTTTATTCCATTTAAAGATCGTCATTAGCACTAGCACTAGCATTTGCTATTCTTCCTGGGGTCCAGACACAGAGTGTAACGCACATACTTTGGCACACAAAATAAGAACAGCTCATTAAATGAACAAAGATTAATTCTGTCCTCCTGTTATTCTTTACTTCCCAGCATGCACCAGGAGTGCCTCGGATCCTCGTTGGTAACCGACTGCATCTGGCCTTCAAACGGCAAGTTCCCACGGAGCAGGCGCGGGCGTACGCCGAGAAAAACGGCATGACCTTCTTCGAGGTGAGCCCGCTGTGCAACTTCAACGTCATCGAGTCGTTCACGGAGCTGTCGCGCATCGTGCTCATGAGGCACGGCATGGAGAAGTTCTGGAAGCCCAACAGAGGTGAGCGGGGGGGCGTGGTCACCGTGTGTGTGTGTGTGTGTGGTGTGTGTGTGTGTGTGTGTGTGTGTGGTGTGTGTGTGTGTGTGTGTGTGTGTGTGTGTGGTGGGTGTGTGTGTGTGTGTGTGTGTGTGTGTGTGTGGTGTGTGTGTGTGTGTGTGTGTGTGTGTGTGTGTGTGTGCCCCTACCTGCGAGTAAACATGATTCGGATTCTAGAAAGAAATAGTTAGATCTGTAGCTCGACGTGATCTCATTGCAACGTGTCCCTCCTCTCCGCAGTGTTCAGCCTGCAGGACCTGTGCTGCAGAGCCATCGTGTCGTGCACGCCGGTCCACCTCATCGACAAGCTGCCGCTGCCCGTCGCCATCAAGTCGCACCTCAAGTCCTTCTCCATGGCCAACGGCATGAACGCCGTCATGATGCACGGACGCTCCTACTCCCTGGCCAACCCCGCCGGCGGCTCCAAGGGGAACAGCCTGAAGCGCTCCAAGTCAATCCGTCCGCCTCAGAGCCCGCCGCAGAACTGCACCCGCAACAACTGCAAAATCTCCTAGTAAACGCTCAGGAGGCGCTTGTTCAGGACGTTGGAGGAAAAGAGCACATCCCTAAACCTGAGGAGCTGAAGAGCAAGAATGATGGATAAAGGGATGGCTTCCTGCTCTCTTAAGGAGCCTTTCTAGAGGAGAGCACGGAAAAACATCTGGGTCTCCACAGACCGGACCCCCACCAGAGTCACTGCTGGCGTTTTAACTACCTGTACAGAACTCTCTCACAAACGTATTTAGTTCCTGGACACGATGCACGCCTCATTGTGTGCGTGCGTCACAGAGATCACCTCAGCATTCTCACATTACCCTCTCTCCTCTGGTTACAAGCCACACCCAGTGTATCTGCTGTTTTAACGACCAAGACACTCGTAACCAGTCAGTCACTTCATCGATCATTGCGTCTCCTCAGCTGGCTGTGACGGTTCTGTTTGAAAACTCACGGGTGAATTCACAGAGAATGGATTGTGGCTGCTGACGGCAAAGTCCCTCACTAAAGATAACACAGCACACCAATGTGTTGCTCTTGAGTGCATTTAGCTATTTGTGACATTTCCAGGCCGTGAGCTGCAGCTCCTGAAACACACGATGCAGAGAAAGCGTTTCAGGATCCAACCACCGACTCTCTGAAGTTATCATTTCACTGAACCGGCTCGTGCGCTGGTCTTTGTGAGTTGGACTCTTTTGGCAGGCCTACGAAGAGGCCAGTTTTGTGCCAAGTTTCTGCACATGACCACATTTAAATATGTTGGAATAGCACAGCAGCACATTCAAACCACTGCCAAAGCGTTAACAATGACACCTTTCTCTTCGTCTTATATGAGCCGCAGAAGTCGTGCAATCCTTTTTGTGAATTCGCCCCTCGTCTTGCCTCGGAGGTTAAAACTCTCTCTAAAGGGAAATCTTGGCGACAACCTGAGCGAGGGTTTAACAGCCGGTGTCTTCAGGACCACCTTTAAAATCGTTTAAAAGACGCAGCCTGATCCGGATCTCAGGTCCGGACATGCTGGTGCGCAGGAGTCCATTTCTGAATATTCCCGTAGAGATGTCGATATAAACACAAACTGCATTTGTAATGAGTCCGTTCACCTGCAACAAAGTGGCAGAAGAAGAAAAAGTTTCTCTCAGAGTTTATTTTCATGTTTTATTGTTTACACAACCACTTTCCGCGGCAAGGGATCCAGCGATGCTTGTTGCCATAGATACCACTCAATACTTTTTTTGTGAAATATTTTTTTTTAACTCGCATCCACTTGGAAGAAAAACAGTTGATCGCAGGATGCTGCGGTTCATTTTATATTTCTCATATGTGTTGATAAATCCCATTATGAGCTAGTCCTTTCTTGGCCAAAGGGCTTCTGGGAGTTGTAGTCAGGAGAGGTAAAGCCTCACACACTGTTGGATACAGGCAGATTACTTTTTACTCTCACTACTTTTTTTTCTTTCAATCTCCCAAATGTTTAGAGACACCTTCTTCTTGTTTTCACATTTCACACCTCCAGGCTTTTATTTGAACTAAAGCTCCGCTCCGTCTTAGTGGAACTCAAATAGCGGAAATATCACTTTAATTCTCCTGTACTGTGTAGAATTCCCCCATCCCTCCCAGCCGTGTTTTCCATACATTGATTAGAGGTGGAGCGAGAGGAAGTGCAGATATCTGAGGGGGGGGGTCGAGTGGAATGTCTGCAGTATTTACAGTAAACAGCGCCTGTGTTTACCACTCTTCTCTGAATGTCACTCAGTCCCCTCCAGCCTCTCGTCTCCTGCAGTATCTCCCTATAGGGCTAAACGGCTGCTTTAGCTCCACATCACACATTATTGATCGACATAGTGTTTAATACTTTATGAAGAGAAAGCAGTGTAAAGTAGAATTCATATTAAAAGCTTCCATTAGGTTAACATTTGTTCTAGAAGACAAATAGGTTCAAATCATTTCAGACAAACCGGAGGAAAAGGGCATACGATGGGGACTATTTTCAGTGGCATTCAGGACCAGTGGGAAACGGCAGACACGAGTTGTCAACATTGTTCAACAGCGAGGAAACACTGGCTGTGATTTGTAGGGTTAACGGTGTTGGACACATGAGAGTTTGAGAGAATGAAAGCACTTCTTCTTCTTCTTCTTCTTCTTCTTCTTCTTCTTCTTCTTCTTCTTTCTTCTTTCTTCTTCTTCTTTCTTCTTCTTCTTTCTTCTTTCTTCTTCTTCTTTCTTCTTCTTCTTTCTTCTTTCTTCTTTCTTCTTTCTTCTTCTTCTTTCTTCTTCTTCTTCTTCTTCTTCTTCTTCCTCCTCCCTGCCTCTGATGTACACCTCGCCTCTGCATGTTGTCCCATGATTCATAGTTGCTGAATAATATATGCTCTTTTGGTAGATCTCTGGAGGGCTTCATCAGTCTCTTTCATCCTCCTCTCAGCTCCACCTCTCAGCGTCCGCCTCGTTTTCTCGATAACACAAAGAGTGAGCTGCTGCTCAGGTGTTCAGTGTGTTTTTTCCGGAGGCCATGGACAGAAAATACACATATATATATATATATATATATATATATATATATATATATATATATATATGGAGGTTTTAAAGAATAAGGACTCAACTTGGGGCTCAAAATGATCAATCACTATATAGTCATAACGATATTAATACTACGTTCTCTGGTAATATAATTATTAAATAAATAATGACATGTTAAAGCCTGTACACTTTTTTTCTCATTTTAAGTTTAGTGCAAAAATAAAAATGGCGATAAATGAATATCGGCCCAGCGTAACACGCGATTGAAGCAATATTGAAAAATGCCCTCAACATACGTACATCGTACATATTTCAACGGTTTTCTATATATCCTAATATTGTCCGGCCATAACTCCAGCTTGTTGCCAAGATTTCCAGAAGAGGTTTCCCTCTCTGCGTTTCATCCTTGCGGGCTTGTTTTGTGTTATATTGTACATCCAGCCTCTGTGTGTTATGTGTTTTGGTTCCACACCTCCCTTTTGATTTTTTTTATGGACTTCCTCCTCAGTGTTTGCTGACTCTGCTTAATTGTGTTTCTCCTGAAATGGGTTTCCATTTTGGACTTTTAAAAGAAAAGGATGGTGGAAGGTTCCGGACCGGATATTGTGGAAGTGTTTGTACAAAGGAGCAGACTGTTGTGATAATGATGAGAACAAAATGTAAAACACTATTCTGGTTTTTGGCTAAAGCTGCTGAGTAATCTGAAGCGAGTGTGTGTGAGAAAGAGAGTGTGTGTGTCTAGGTGTGTTTTGTGAGAATGTTCCTTTAAACACAAAGCTGAACATTTTCTTTCTTTTTTTTAAATTATTGATTGTACAGTTTTAAGGTGAGGGTATGAAGAGATGAGACTTTTTCACAATAAAACTATTGAATGTTGGAGTCAAGATGTCGCTGCTGAGTATTTGTATGTTTGACTGCTGCTTTAAAGCATAGACGATATATATAAAGCAACTTCGGTGTCGTTTGTTTTGGATAGGTTGCCATCTACTGGAAGTTAAATGCATCCAAACTCATGGACTTTTAACTTAATTTAACTAGTTTGTTCTATATCAATTAAATGGTTAATCATTTTTTTGTTATTATTATTATCCTGTGGTAACACTTCAGATCTGATTTCAGCATTTTTGTGAAAATTCTCTAAATGTCTCCCTTTTTTATAGTAATACATTTATTATTTAAAAATAATGCATTATAATTCAAAAACTAAAACATGTGTAGCTTTAAAATAGTCAGCTCTTGATAACATGGCACACAAAGTAAGGACAGATGTGTTGGTAGATAACTTGGGATGAGCAGCAGATCTGAGTATGTGGGCTGCTCCCATGAATCGTTTGCTAAGTCTTCTCTGCCAAACAGCTTTTTATTGCTGTTGCTATTGACTCTACAATTGCTGGTACCCCCAGGTGCTGACAATCAGTTGCCTGATTAGCTTCTGATTGTCTGCACCTGCCAGCAAAGCCAGAATGACCAACACAACCACGTCGACTGACTTGGGACAAATGCTGGTTGAAGAATGGGATGCCATCCCACAGTAGAGTGTGAGCAGGCTGGTGACAGCAGGAGGAGGAGAGGTTGTTGTGGCTGTGAATGGTTCTTCCACACCCTACTGAGGCTACTTGTTAAATGAATACACGTTTCAATTGCCAATATGTCTTGTTTCATCAAACGTCAATCATCCAATTACCAAACAAGAAACACCAGTCAAAAGAAAAGCTGTTTGGCATTGGCAGAGGAGATTTGTCACATTTTTCATGGACGTACCCCACATACTCAGCTCTGCTGCCCATTTGAAAGGGAACTAAACAAACTTTCCAACGGCATAAGATGTATTGCCAAGAAGCATTGTTACAAAAAATAAATAATCTACCTAACAAAAATGTCCTTACTTTTTGTGCTTAGTTTATTAAACTTAAATAACCTAAAAGTACAAAATAAAAATAAATGGTATAACTTATAGTATACTTTAGTATAGATAAGACAATAGTATAACGTTATTGACCCCTCAACTAATTAAATTGTAACAAAAACTCAAAAGTCAAATAAGTAAGAGTGATGGATAAAAATCAACTTAATGTAAAATAAAAGAACTGCCTAATACGTACAGTATCCACGCCTAAAACATCTTTAACCTATTGCACTGGGTTATTAATTATTGTTTTATAAATAATAATAATTAATAGTAGGCTACATAAAAAGTGTTTTTAAATGTAATTGATGAATAGTTTATAATCATTAATCATAAGTAATGATATGAATCTGTAAAATAACAAGAAACGTATCAAAAGTTATCAAATAAATGTAGTGCAGTAAAGAGTGCCATATTTACCACTGAATTGTAATGCACCATATTATTGGAGAAATTAAAATGTGCATCTTGCAATTTAGAGACTTATTTCAAAAATGTTTTTACTACCTTTGGTCTTAGAAAACAAAGCTTTTATTTTGAAATGGATATGATCGAACCGGAACTAGTTCATGCTGGCAGCACTTAAGCGCCAACTTGACAGCAGTCGTATTAAATTGTTTTCTCAACAACAAACCCTAAACATCGGTTTGGTTGGTCGGTCCGTGAACACAGCCGAGTGTCCCTCCATCATGTCCGGCCTCGAGATGCTCAGAGAGCTGGTTACCGAGCGGCTGTCTGCGGCCGCTGAGGAGATCTTCGCGGCATTCAAAAACACCCTCGCGGGCTACGAGGAGGAGATCCACCGGCAGCGCGCGGAGCTGCAGACACTTAATAAAATAAAGATTAAAAAACGTTCAGGTTTGTGAGTGATTAGCATTAATTTGTTCTGGCTCTACTTTTGACTACGCACTTAGTTGCTATCATCACGAGCCTCGTGAACACCCAGTTTCCTGCTGAAAAGGAAGTTCTTCAGTAAAGTTTTGTTGGCTTAAAGGTGGGGTAGGTAAGTTTCAGAAACCGGCTCGAGATACACTTTTTGTTATATTCCATGGAATGCTCTTAACATCCTGATAGCAATGAATATATTAAGTGCTTTGACAAAAAATCCATAAAAAATGTCATCTGTAGAAGCCGTAATACTGTACAAGTACAAGTACAACCATCTAATCCGTTTAGCCGGGCCGGCTAGACGTTTTCGTATTTCCCATAATAAGAAGTTGCCAGTATTAAACTGTGTACATCCCTGGAGGTTTAGGGGACAGGAAACACTCACATTTAAAACATATAATTAATAAATGGGTGAAAATTGCTTGTGCCCATAATGGGCAGTATTAATATATATACCCACACGCCAGCTAAGGTCAGAAGAGCTTTATTTAACAGCTGGACATATGTTTGTGACCCCTCCTGTTGTTAATTGATAAGATTACATTACATTACATTAATTGATAAGCCTGAAACATGCACTTGTCAAGGTTCAGAGGCACATTTTGCAAATATGGCAGTAGCCATCGATCAGCTTAAGATAAGATATACTTTATTGATCCCAAGTTGGAACATTTGCATTACATCAGCATGTGTAACAGTTAAATATGCAGTGGTGTTTATTTGTAAATCATTTAGTATAATCACACAAATTCTGTGTTTTATATTTAACAATTCTGTGTTCTTTATTTATTGATTGTTCAATACCTGACAAGGCCGGAGATGAAATATCTGCATACAAGAGTATAATACATTATGTATAATATCAGTTAAAATAAGTGCTTCAACATAGTTAACATTGCTGGAGGTATGCACACATATTGATAGATGTCTTGTAATGCACTGTTGAGGAACCTGCGACCCAAGTTTTTCATTCAGTGCAGAACTACACCATAGTTGTGTAGGCCTATATGATATGTCAATAAACCTTAGAACATCTTGAAATCTTGAACGGGATGTGCAAAATAGTCATTATATACAGTCTTTAATTAACTATTAGTAGGCCTAGAGAATAACGAGTAATGAATATACTTTATAGGGATCCTATTAATATCTAATAATAAAAATAATGAAATGCAATAACATGCTTTAACCACCAGGTGTCTCTTTATATAATCTGTGCACCTTTATGGTGTAAATACAGCCTATCTACCAATTGGATCAAATATAAAAGTGAGCCGAATTAGTGTTGATACTGCAAGGAGACGTATTGTGTGAAAAGAAATGTAAGATGTTGTTTAATGGCTGATATATTTATGATCCACGTCACGTTTTCAGCTCCTCATGTTTGTCTTCTCATCAGGGCTATAAATACAGAACTACGGCAGATATGTAATATTTAATGCAGCCGAACCGTGTATTACAATGCCGTTATGTGATGACTTTCAAAGAGAAAAGCAAGCACACTCGGAATAAAGTATTATTTTATTTAAAAAAAATATTTTCGGTCTGTTTCCGGTATTTGTTAATGACGATGTGCTCTGAGATGTGAGACTGGAATTGCACAGGGGAAATAACGTATCTTTAGATGCGGATTGTGTTAAACTAATATGTTTGCGCTGTGGACCAACACTATACATTGACGGGGAAGGGGGTAGCAATAAAGATAACACCATTAAACAGTTACACAACATAACAGAAATAATATCGATAGCAGCGTCCCTAGCAACCACCTTGGTAACAATGAAAACGTTGGACGCAATTTCCTGAAGTAATCTTCGTAATAACTAGCAAACTAAAGATCATGTACATCCACTGCACACATCATCTGAAATAACAACTCATATTTCTCGCATCAAATGACATCAAAACGTATTTTAATGGCCAAACTAACTTTAAAATAGGCATTTTACACCCAGAATAAAACGAAGTTCGGCCATGTTTTCTTTTTCTGCAGGGAGAAATGTGAAGATCACGTGACGTCAAACAGAGCACATGGTGTAGGCCAAAGGATAGCTGGGGATTATGGGTAGTGTAGTGTCTTCTGCCATCCTTTACTCCGAAAAAAGATTTGTTTCTCCGAATCGAAGGGGAAAAATACAAAAGCATTGCACACAATTTAAACCAATCCATGTTGTGTAATTAACAAGGATAATCTGGTGTTTTTTAGTTGATGAGTAGTGCAGATATCACTGTAAAATCAATCGTCAGTAAGGGGAATATTTACTTCCGGGTGTACAATTCTCCGTTATCCAATGAGAATGGACGCTCTCATTGCCTTTAAGGGCAGTCGACACAAACAAATGCCATGCTTCCATGAGCGTCCATTGAAGCACATGGACATCCCGGAAAGCTGAACATGGACGCTAAGGGCCCCCCCCCTTGCGTTGAAAATGGACGCTAAGGCCCCCCCCCCTTGCGTTGAAAATGGACGCTAAGGCCCCCCCCCTTGCGTTGGAAAAAGCCGACAGGGGACTTGACATAACGTCAACATAGGCCGACCTGGGAGTGAGGATGTGTTGTTCCATGCTAACATCTCATTGGTGAACCACCTGAATGTGCACCCGAAGGAGGTCTGCGGCGTGTGCGGGGAGCGCTTCGAGAGTGAGGAGAGTTTTCGAGATCACCTGACATGGCACGTGAAAGCGAAAGTCTGCAGCGTTTGTGGGAAATGTTTCGGCTCCTCCAGCTCTTTGCAGACGCACATGAGGGTCCACACGGGGGAGAAACCGTTTAAACTGCAGCGAGTGTGGGAAATCCTTCAACTGCCGCCAAAACATGATGCGACACATCCGGATACACACTGGGGATAAACCCTATCCTTGCACTGTGTGCGGAAAATGTTTTAATGACGACTCCACGTTGAAACGCCACCTGCTGGTTCACGTGCACAAGAAGAAACGGAACCCAAATAACGAAAGTGAAAATGGCAAAGAGAGTGAGGATGAGAAGACGTTGACTTTACCAAAAAAGCAGCAGACATGGACAATATGTGAAGTGTGTGGTGACAAGTTTCGCTCCATGATTTCTCTGGTGAATCACGCTAAAAGTCACGCCACGGACCTCTGCGGTGTTTGTGGGACGCACTTCGACTCCGAGGCAAACTTAAAACTTCACATGAAAACTCATAAAAGCGGGAAGGTGTGCAAGGTGTGCTTGAAGTGTTTCGACGGTCAGAAAAACCTGGAGATCCACATGAGGACCCACACGGGGGAGACGCCGTTTCTCTGCAGCGAGTGCGGAAAATCCTTCAACTGCCACCACAATATGATAAGACACACCCGGATTCACACTGGGGAGAAACCTTACATGTGCAACACCTGCAGCTGCTGCTTCAGCGACCACTCCGTGCTGAAACAGCACAGCAGCACGCACACAGGGGAGAAACCGCACCGCTGTGAGATCTGCGGGAAAAGTTTCCACCGTAAGACGAACCTGAGGCTGCACATGAAGAGCCACAAGTCTGAGAAGTGACTGATAAATACTGTAAGGTGGTGTGTAGCAGAGTCCTGCCCGGGTCTCATTGTCAAGATCTGCCTCTGTACCGCAACGTTCAATGGAGTGGTGCTGGGATGACGTATTTTTGTAGGTTGACCCTGAAGTTAGCATCTCCCTGGTTCCCTCAACCTTGGATTTTGCATTATTGCGGTAAGACAGAAGTTGACCTGATGGATATTTAGTTTTACTATAAGTATTATCCAACACCCACAATCTTACCAGCATTTTCCTTTTTTTCCTCAGACCTGCAACCAGAAATACAATTATACAAAATATTTGTGTGAAGCTGAAAACATCATGTTGGGACATATTTGTGAAATGCACTTGATGTTCCTTGGTTTATTTGGAAAGCAAAAGGAGGCTCACTCAGCCAGCCTCCGTTTTACAACCTCAGTTTCTTTAATTTCTACAAACTAAAGGTGACACTGAACCACATTAGCTCTTTTGATAAGCAGATGCATGAGCACAATTAAAACCTGAGCTCATATAATTGTGCAGTGTTCCCACTTGCCAAACCAGTTTCCTCCGCTTACGTCTGCAGATGCCGCCTTCAATTCCAGTGTCATTGTGCTGCTGGCAGGCACTGCTGTGATGACCACACCCAAAATGTAACACACAATGCAATGAAAACTTTAAAAAATGCAAGAGGTGAAACGAAAGTTAAATGCACCTTTTTATAAAGTTTCCTCCCAAAGCTTGAAGGTGCTTATATCTTTGTTTTTTAGTGCATTTACATTCAAATACAGTAAAGTTTATCAATACAAGAAGATTAAGTGAGAAGCAATAGATTATTTCTCAGAAGTGAAGTTTATTTTAAGCCTGTCATATGCTACAATTCCTTTATTAATTTTAGAACAAATTGCCTGAGGATATTACTCTTGACAAAATCAGTTCATACTTCTATAACCATTAAGTGAATCATTCTACGCACATTTAGGATCTGTAAAATCTGTTATAAATTGCATTTTTGTTTATCAATCAATCAATCATTTTTGTTTATACTTTTCTTTACTGGGTGTTGCATATAGTTGTGTATGTAAAGCAATTTGTTAATATTGGTTTAAAAAAACAACTACTACTGTGTCATAAGGTAATATGTTTCATAGATTTCTATACGATCGGACTGCTCAAAGTACAGGGACCTTTGGATGGGGCTACATGTGAGCCCTATGAGCTGTATCGCATTTATTTTGTATGTTTAAATATTTTTGATACAAAGTAAATTACTTTTACATTTTGTAACTGTTTCATTGTTACACGGACAAATAAATGGTTCATATTAAATCTGAGTTTGTGTCTGGTTATGGGAGTTTTGTTTTATTTTTAGATATCTGTGTTCAAATAGTTCCATAAAAACATTTACCGGTAAGTTGCGCAAACCAAGAAAGATATTGAATATTCTCATACGAGATATAAGCTCACATACATAGGGTTTTTTATTTATATCTCACTAGAAATAAACTCAGAAATATTTATTACTACCAAGAATACAATTCAAACAAAAATACCAGCTGCAAATCCCCATTTTGTGCGTGATTGACAAACAGGGTTTTATCCATTTTTATATTTATTATTTTCTCAGACAACGTCAGTTGGGATGTAACTAAAAACTTTAATAAATAATGTATACACCTTTTTTACTGCAATTTCATCATGTATTAAAGATCATCTATGTATTCTACAAAATCATAACTAACCAAGGTAACACCCGTCCACCTCATCACCTGAATCTCCTCCTAGACCACCATTGTGTTTTTTCACACCATTCATCTCACAGAGCAGCATGGCCAGCAGCAACTCATTAGCATTTAAAGCTACAGCCGCATAATCATCACTTTTGGAACAGGGCTGAAACAGAGGGGTTTATGGGATGTTACAATAGACGATCTGTTTCGTATTTTGAGCCAAACACTTCAGAAACATGTTTTGTATATATCTGAGACCTATAATATATTGTTGAAAAAGACACTTAGTTAAATCAAAGTTGGAAAATAAAATAATGCATTTTTAAAGCTGTAATATTTTTGTTTGGCCACTTGGGGTCAGCATAATAAACCATAAACGAGATTAATAATCACTTGTTAGATATTCACTTTGTTGATGTAAAATAAAAAAAGACAGGAAATCCAAAATGTTGTGACGCTGAAAAAATGTTAGGACATATTTGTGGAATGCACTTGAAATGCTTCCTGTGTTTATTTGGACAGCAGAAGGAGGCTCACTCAGCCTGCCTCCGTTTTACAACCTTGGTTTCTTTAATTTCTACAAAATGGAGTTTAACTTTAAGTTAAACTGGACCACAGTAGCTCTTTTGTTTTGATGAGCAGGTGTATATGCATAATGAAAACCTGAGCTCATATAATTGTGCTTCTGGAGAATGTTGCCATGCCAAACCAGTTTCCTATTCATTGTTTTTACTTATGGAATTTATCTATCCCCGGACATGACATGAGTGTCAAATCATCCTGTGTTAAAAGAGACCTGGAAAGTCCCGTAACTCCCGCGCCTACATCTGCAGATACCGCCTTAAATTCCCACGTCATTGGCAGGCACTGCTGTGTGGACCACACCCACAATGTAAAACACAATTCAAACAAACTTTAAAAAAGAGCAAGAGGTGAAACTTTCAGGGTTGCCAACTCTCACGCATCTGGCGTGTGACACACGCTTTCACTTTCAATCTCACGCTCTCACGCTGCCCAAACTATTCTCACGTCAAAAACAAGATGAACCGGCGATCGTTTTTGGTTGGTTATAATGTTGAGTTGACAGCTGCTCAAGCTGTCGATCCGCCCCCACCACTCTTATCAACGTTAAGTGGGAACCGGTTGGTCAATCCCCGACCCGTATTGCACATGCGCAGATCTAAGATCCATTAAAAATGATAAAAAGTAAAAGTCTGCTGCTTATTGTTCTACTAGGCCAAAATAGAGTCAAAGAGTATATGAGAGTGAGAGTGTGTTAATTAATATATTTGGCAGTTTGGAGTAAGTCTGTAGATTTGTTTGTGTGTGTGTTTCATGTATCGGCCTCTCACGATAATTAATTTTGTTGGATACATTTTCCCGGAAATCATTGTGATAAACGATAATATTGTCGGCACCGTTGTATGACCATTTTAGACCAATGACATAATGATAATATATAATAATAATTCAAGTACATCCTTTCAAACTGCTAGTCACATCCTCATGTAAATGGCAATTTATCGAGTTCAATCAATCAATGTTTATTTATATAGCCCAATATCACAAATTTTACATTTGTCTCAGTGGTCTTCACAGTGTGTACAGAATATCAGTATGACAATACGACAACCTCTGTCCTTAGGCCCTCACATCGTACAAGGAAAAACTTCCGAAGAAAACCCACAATTTAAAAGGAAAAATGGGAGAAACCTCAGGGAGAGCAACAGAGGAGGGATCCCTCTCCCAGGACGGACAGACGTGCAATAGATGCCGTGTGTACATTGAAAAGATAATACATTTGCAACATAGGTAGTCCAAATGTTTGGAAATGCATGTGTGTATAATAGGAAGATGAATCCACGAGGATATCCATCCAGGACCGATGATCCAGGACCACAGCCACGACTCGCGATCCAGGGCTCGCGATCCAGGACACAGGACCGTAGGATCATCCATGACTCCGGATCCCGGCGTATATAGACACCAAAAAGAAAGAAATTTGGGGAAGCTGGGTTAATCGGAACATGAGAGTACACAGGTATAGACAGAGAGAAGGAAGAAGTAAGATGTCCCCCGACAAACTAAGCCTATATCAGCAAAACTAGGGGCTGAATCTAATCAGCCCTAACTATAAGCTTTATCAAAAAGGCCCTGACACACCAAGCAGTCACCAGAGGACTAGCCGACGCTGAAGTCGGCTGTTGCCTGGCCGTGTTCTCCTGCGTTTTGGCCATGTGTCGCACGGGAACACACCGCACCGACTTCAGTGCGTGAGTGGCAATAACTCTCCTTACCAGCAGGCGGCGGTAGTGTGTATTCGTCATTCAAAAGAGGCAACAACCGGAAGACAGAGAAGAAGAAGAAGAGTATCTTTTCTCCGTAATATCATACAGAGCTGGCCTCTCCTGGATCAAGGTGATCAGCAGGTCCTCGTTTGTGTCGTTCCAGATCGCCATGATGAGATGAAAATGAATAGCAGTCTGTGTGTGCCTTCTTAAATCGTTTGTTTACGTCCCTCACTTCCGCTTCGCTTCTCATGCACTGATTCGCTAGCTGAACAGCCAATCAGAGTGATTATTTGGTCCGACTGCCAGACCCGATGCATGGCCGATTCAACATGTTGAATCGGCCATGCATCGGGTCTGGCAGTCCAAATAAGGCGTGTCACGGTCGACAGTGCGGGACACACCAACCTGACTACGGCGCCGCGAATGCCCGACAGCCTCTGACGGCCTCTGACTCCCAAAATCGGGTTGGTGTGTCAGGGCCTTTAAGCGCACTCTTAAAAACGGATAGGGTGTCTGCCGCCCGAACACAAACTGGAAGCTGATTCCACAAATGTGGAGCTTGATAAGAAAAGGCTCTGGCTCCCATTGTACGTTTAGAGATTCTAGGAACAACCAACAACCCTGCATTCTTGGAATGCAATGCCCTAGTAGGACAGTAGGGTATAATGAGTTCTTTAAGGTAAGATGGTGCCTGCCCATTAAGGGCTTTGTAGGCGAGAAGAAGAATTTTAAATTCTATCCTGTGTTCTATAGGGAGCCAGTGTAAGGCAGCCAGAACAGGAGTAATGTGGTCCCTTTTCCTAACTCTGGTCAGTACACGAGCTGCAGCATTTTGAATCAGCTGAAGCGACTTGACTGACTTCTTGGTACTCCCTGATAATAAAGAGTTACAATAATCCAGCCTTGAAGTAACAAATGCATGGACTAGTTTCTCTGCATCGTTTTGAGGCAAGATATGCCTGATTTTTGCAATGTTACGTAGATGGAAGTAGGCGGTCCTTGAAATTGATTTTATGTGGGCGTTAAAGGATAAATCCTGATCAAATATAACACCAAGATTCCTTACAGTCTCACTGGAGGCCAAATTAATGCCATCCATAGTTAGTATATCTTTAGATAATTTGTTTCGTAGATTCTTCGGGCCAAGTACAATAACTTCAGTTTTGGTCGTGTTTAACATCAAAAAGTTTAAGGTCATCCACGTTTTTAAGTCCTTAAGGCAGTCTTGAATTTTATTTAGATGATTAATTTCATCAGGCTTGATTGATAAATATAGTTGAGTATCATCCGCATAACAATGAAAGTTTACAGAATGATTCCTTATAATATTGCCTAACGGAAGCATATATAATGTGAACGAAATAGGTCCGAGCACTGAGCCCTGTGGCACTCCATGGCTAACTTTGGTTTGCGTGGAAGATTCATCGTTAACATGTACAAACTGAGAGCGTTCAGATAGATAGGACCTAAACCAGCCTAAAGCAGTTCCCTGTATGCCAACTAAGTGCTCTAGTCTTTGCAATAGGATATCATGGTCGATAGTATCAAATGCAGTACTGAGATCGAGCAAAACAAGAATAGAGACAAGTCCCTTGTCTGAGGCTATTAGAATGTCATTTGTGACTTTAACCAGAGCTGTCTCTGTGTTCTAAAGCCAGACTGAAAATCTTCAGATAAATCATTGTTTTTTAAGTAATCACACAGCTGTTTTGCGACCGCTTTCTCAAGAATGTTTGAGAGGAAGGAAGATTAGAAATAGGTCTATAGTTGGCTAAAACCTCTGGATCGAGGTTGTGCTTTTTAAGAAGCGGTTTTATCTCTGCTACTTTGAATGATTGTGGAACATAGCCTGATAATAAAGACATATTCATAATATTTAATAAATAAGTGCTAATTAATGGAAAAACTTCCTTCAACAGCTTAGTTGGAATTGGGTCTAACATGCACGTTGATGGTTTAGAAGAGAGAATCATTGAATGTAATTGTTCAAGGTTTATGGCTGAAAAGCATTCAAGTTTACTATCTAGTGTAATATTATAACTTACGTTTCCGGGAGCTGTTGATAACACTATACTGGTCAAAGGCAAGAGGTCATTAATTTTGTTTCTAAGAGTAACAATTTTATTGTTAAAAAAGCACATAAAATCATTACTACTGAGTGCTATGGGAATAGAAGGCTCAATCGAGCTGTGGCTCTCTGTCAGCCTGGCTACAGTGCTGAAAATAAATCTTGCATTATTCTTATTCTCATCTATTAATGAAGAGTAGTAGGCTGCTCTCGCTTTACGCAGTGCTTTCTTATATTCATTGAGAGTAATATGCCAAATTAAACAAGATTCTTCAAGTTTAGTGGAACGCTATATCCTTTCAAGTTGTCTAGACTTTTGCTTTATTTTGCGGGTTTCGGCATTATGCCATGGAGCTAATCTATGTTGTTTTGTTTTCTTCTTTTTCAAAGGAGCAACAGAGTCAAATTTTATTCGCAGCGCATCTATAGCACTATCAACAACATGATCAATTTGGGGTGGTGTACATTTTGTATAACTTTCCTCCCCTACATGCAGACATGCTATCGAGTTAAGTATTGGTGGAATCTCTTCCTTAAATGTGGCTATAGCACTAACAGAGTTAATTTGTATTGATCGTACGATAAGTCAATTAATTGCTTATCGCGACAGGCACACAATAAAACAGTGGAAACAAACATGTGTTTGACTTTCATTAGTGAATGAAACTTTGTGCCCTTTATAGTCTGTGTCCAATATTGTGTATTTGTATATATATCCTATATATATATATGCTAACGTCCCGCTGCTGACACGATAGCAGTAATTTAGTGTGCCCATGTGTAATTAAACCCATGATATAAAAATCTCACTCCAGCCAGGTACCCAAAGTTGGCAACCCTGGTGAAACGAAAGTTAAATTTAAATGCACTTTTATGAAGTTTCCTCCCAAAGCTTGAAGGTGGTTATAAAAGGCAGAGTGAGCTCACAACCTTCACTCTTGGTGGAACAAAGGGAAGGTATGTGAACACACTCTTTGTTTTTTGGTACATTTATATTCAAATACAGTAAAGTTTATCAATACAAGAAGATTAAGTGAGAAGCAGTAGATTATTTGTCAGAAGTTAAGTTTATTTTATGCCTGTCATATGCTACAATTCCTTATTAATTTAGAACAAATTGCCTGAGGATATTACTCTTGCATACACAGTTTATACTTCTGTAACCATTAAGTGAATCATTCTATGCACATTTAGGATCTATAAAATCTGTTATTAATTTCATTTTTGTTTCTACTTTTTTTTTACTGGGTGTTGCATATGAGTTGTAGGCCTATTGTATGTAAAGCAATTTGTTAATATTGGTTTAAAAACACAACTACCACTGTGTTATATGTTAATGTAACATTATGCTGTCTGTGGCTCTTTTTTGCTGTAACTACGTACATTTCCCCTCGGTGGGACTAATAAAGGTATTGCGATTCTGAATATGTGTCATAGATTTCTATACGATCAGACTTTGTACTTTTTTTAAGAGAGGTGTTGCCCCATGGGTGATATTAGAAAGAATGCAATCACTTTTTCAGACTCTTCCAGGGCTTAAAATGTGTTGTTTAATGATTTCTTAACGTCTTGTTTAGTTTCTGTTTTAAATCATTTTGCATTGATGTTTAGTTTTTTTTTAGTTTTTTGAATACATTTTTTTATAATAATAATAATAAAATAATTTATAAAAAAAAAGATTATTTTTTAAATGACACCGAAGCTTTCTCAGGGTGGGCCCATGACTAAACTGGGTGGGCCTGGGCCCACCCTGGCCCTATGGTGGCTACGCCACTGGTTCAGTGTTGGTTCATTGTTTGTCTTTCCCTTCATGTCACGCTCCATGTTTGTCCTTGAAGTTTGGTCCTGGATTATTTACCCGTGCTCCCCTGTTTTTTTGGTAATGCTAACTTTGTCTCGTTTTCTTTTGTCATCGGCTTTTTTTTGTAGATTAAAGCTCGCTTTTTGTTAATACTGCTTTTGGGTCCTACCTTTTCCACGCACCCTGACACTATTTCAACGGTTTTCTATATATCATAATATTGCCCGGCCATAACTCCAGCTTGTTGCCAAGATTTCCTCCACTTACATCTGCCAATGCCGCCTTCAATTCCAGTGTCATTGTGCTGCTGGCAGGCACTGCTGTGATGACCACACCCAAAATGTAACAGACAACAATGCAATGAAATCTTAAAAAAATGCAAGAGGTGAAACGAAAGTTAAATGCACCTTTTTATAAAGTTTCCTCCCAAAGCTTGAAGGTGCTTATATCTTTGTTTTTTAGTGCATTTACATTCAAATACAGTAAAGTTTATCAATACACGAAGATTAAGTGAGAAGCAGTTTATTTTAAGCCTGTCATATGCTACAATTCCTTTATTAATTTTAGAACAAATTGCCTGAGGATATTACTCTTGACAAAATCAGTTCATACTTCTATAACCATGAAGTGAATCATTCTACGCACATTTAGGATCTGTAAAATCTGCTATTAATTGCATTTTTGTTTATCAATCAATCAATCATTTTTGTTTATACTTTTCTTTACTGGGTGTTGCATATAGTTGTGTATGTAAAGCAATTTGTTAATATTGGTTTAAAAAAACAACTACTACTGTGTCATAAGGTGATATGTTTCATAGATTTCTATACGATCGGACTGCTCAAAGTACAAGGACCTTTGGATGGGGCTACATGTGAGCCCTATGAGCTGTATCGCATTTATTTTGTATGTTTAAATATTTTTGATACAAAGTAAATTACTTTTACATTTTGTAACTGTTTCATTGTTACACGGACAAATAAATGGTTCATATTAAATCTGAGTTTGTGTCTGGTTATGGGAGTTTTGTTTTATTTTTAGATATCTGTGTTCAAATAGTTCCATAAAAACATTTACCGGTAAGTTGCGCAAACCAAGAAAGACATTTGATATTCTCATACGAGATATAAGCTCACATACATAGGGTTTTTTATTTATTTATATCTTACTAGAAATAAACTATTAAATTACTTAAATATTTATTACTACCAAGAATACAATTCAAACAAAAATACCAGCTGCAAATCCCCATTTTGTGTGTGATTGTGAGACAAACAGGGTTTTATCAATTTTTATATTTATTATTTTCTCAGACAACGTCAGTTGGGATGTAACTAAAAACTTTAATAAATAATGTATACACCTTTTTTACTGCCATTTCATCATGTGTTAAAGATCACCTATGTGTTCTACAAAATCATAACTAACCAAGGTAACACCCGTCCACCTCATCACCTGAATCTCCTCCTAGACCACCATTGTGTTTTTTCACACCAATCATCTCACAGAGCAGCATGGCCAGCAGCAACTCATTAGCATTTAAAGCTACAGCCGCATAATCATCACTTTTGGAACAGGGCTGAAACAGAGGGGTTTATGGGATGTTACAATAGACGATCTGTTTCTTATTGTGAGCCAAACACTTCAGAAACATGTTTTGTATATATCTGAGACCTATAATATATTGTTGAAAAAGACACTTAGTTAAATCAAAATTGGAAAATAAAATAATGCATTTTTAAAGCTGTAATATTTTTGTTTGGCCACTTGGGGTCAGCATAATAAACCATAAACGAGATTAATAATCACTTGTTAGATATTCACTTTGTTGATGTAAAATAAAAAAAGACAGGAAATCCAAAATGTTGTGACGCTGAAAACATGTTAGGACATATGTGTGGAATGCACTTGAAATGCTTCCTGTGTTTATTTGGACAGCAGAAGGAGGCTCACTCAGCCTGCCTCCGTTTTACAACCTTGGTTTCTTTAATTTCTACAAAATGTAGTTTAACTTTCAGTTAAACTGGACCACAGTAGCTCTTTTGATGAGCAGGTGTATATGCATAATGAAAACCTGAGCTCATATAATTGTGGTTCTGGAGAATGTTGCCATGCCAAACCAGTTTCCTATTCATTGTTTTTACTTATGGAATTTATCTATCCCCGGACATGACATGAGTGTCAAATCATCCTGTGTTAAAAGAGACCATGGAAAGTCCCTTAACTCCCGCGCTTACATCTGCAGATACCGCCTTAAATTCCCACGTCATTGGCAGGCACTGCTGTGTGGACCACACCCACAATGTAAAACACAATTCAAACAAACTTTAAAAAAGTGCAAGAGGTGAAACGAAAGTGAAATTTAAATGCACTTTTATGAAGTTTCCTCCCAAAGCTTGAAGGTGGCTATAAAAGGCAGAGTGAGCTCACAGCCTTCACTCTTGGTGGAACAAAGGGAAGGTATGTGAACACACTCTTTGTTTTTTGGTACATATATATTCAAATACAGTAAAGTTTATCAAAACAAGAAGATTAACTGAGAAGCAGTAGATTATTTGTCAGAAGTTAAGTTTATTTTAAGCCTGTCATATGCTACAATTCCTTATTAATTTTAGAACAAATTGCCTGAGGATATTACTCTTGCATACTCCGTTTATACTTCTGTAACCATTAAGTGAATCATCTACGCACATTTAGGATCTATAAAATCTGTTATTAATTTCATTTTTGTTTATACTTTTTTTAATGGGTGCATATGTAACTACGTACATTTCCCCTCGGTGGGACTAATAAAGGTATTGTGATTCTGAATATGTGTCATAGATTTCTATACGATCAGACTTTGTACTTTTTAAGAGAGGTGTTGCCCCGTGGCCATGGCCGGGTGATATTAGAAAGAATGCAATCGCTTTTTCAGACTCTTCCAGGGCTTAAAATGTGTTGTTTAATGATTTCTTAACGTCTTGTTTAGTTTCTGTTTTAAATCATTTTGCATTGATGTTTAGTTTTGCCATATGGAGTCCTTCTGAAGTCGCTAATATTCCTCTTTCCTGCAGTGATACTGACACCAACATGCAGTGGGCTGAAGATGACTTTGATGTGCCGCCTGGGGTTGGCCGACTTGGGCTCTCTGCACCAGGTGATAATAGAAAGTATGTCATGTACCATGGCACTACCAGGGCCATTGCTCAATCAATCCTGGCCACAGGTTTTCGCCCTTCCCCGGACGGGATGCTCGGCCGCGGCGTCTACCTCAGCAGAGACCTGCTGAAAGCTAGCCGTTATCCAATTGATCACCCAGAGCATGACAAGGTCGTCATTAAGGTTGTGGTTAACGTAGGGAGAGTGATCGCCATTAATCACCAATACCATCTCCAGCGGAAGACCTGGCACGACCACGGCTTCGACACCGCCTGGGTGCCCCCCAACTGTGGGATGGTGAAGAGCGGTTTGGAGGAGGATTGTGTCTGGGATCCTTCTCGAATTACAATCAGTAAAATCATCCAGCCCAAACCAGTCCCAACCGGTGCACGTGGCTACATGTGAGCCCTATGAGCTGTAACCCATTACATATTTTGATACAAAGTAAATAACTTTTGAATTTTGTAACTGTGTCATTGTTACATGGCAAAATAAATGGTTCATATTAAATCTGAGTTTGTTTCTGGTTATGTGAGTTTATTTTTATTTTTAGATATCTGTGGTCAAATAGTTCCATACAAACATTTACCGGTAAGTTGCGCAAACCAAGAAAGATATTTGATATTCTATTAGATGTGAGCTTGCATACATTGGGTTTTGTATTTAATATCTTACTAGAAATAAACTCAGAAATATTTTTTTCTAAGGACTAAATACTGTATCTTGTCTAGAAAATAGCAGACGGCTATTGTAAAAGAAAAGATGTATTAAGATGAATCATTATTATTATGTATTATTTATCTTCCAGATACTGATACCAACTAGGGTTACAAAAGTAAATAATAGATTCCCACTTCATATTTGAAAGCTGAAAGATGGTGAGCAAAGCTGCAAAAGCAAACGTGCACACATTGTGAGTCTTTAGATACTGGCCTCCATATGATTCTGCTTTTTCAAAGATCTATGAAATAGCATGAACATTTTATTTTCTAAGCAAAGTACCTCAAATGTGTACATATTTTATATATGGTCAAAAAGCCCTTTGTTCTCCAGAAAAATAACAGATATGTTCATTAGATTGTAAAACGTTGTAGGTCGATATTTACAGGGACTGTTGTAAAAAACAATCAGCTCATACACAATCACAGAGTTTCATTTCCCTTCCAAAAGCTGTCCTTTCTCCAAGTCCTACCGTGCCTCTGATTGGCTGAGATTGTTGGCTGAGTCCAGGAATGTCTGACTGTAAGCAAAGGCATGCAAAAATAAGTAAAACGAAAGTGAACGATTAACACACATGTAGCAATTCTGAAACTTGAGGCTATTTATGTACGCAGAGTGAACTCACAGCCTGCACCATTGGAAGAACATACAGAAACAAATGTGAACACTAAATAAAAGCATTTTTACAATAACTATCAATACTGCAGCCAGGGGAAGAAAGCTAGATTCAGTATCTGATGCAAACTGTAACTTCAAACTGTGTTGGGGATTAGTTTCACGAACATTAACACACATTCCCCAAATGTAACGGTATACTATGTGAGGAATATGCATCTGGAACAATGTCAAAGAAGATGGAGGGCAAAAAAAGAGGAAGAGATCATGTCTATTTTTAGATGCTCATTCAATTAAATTGCTGGCACTTTGCAATATGCATGAAATCAGACTAATCTGGTGGAAAGGGTATTAAAGGGAGAGCAGAGGTAGAGCATGCTGAATCTGTGTACAATATGTACATTTGCTGCTTCTTTATACTTAATCTAATACACTACATCTCAGAAGTAAATACAGTAGCCTACTTACAGCTTTTTTTACTTTTCAGATAATAGTTTTCCATCCCCTTCCTGTCCAGTGAAAACGATTTAACTCGAGATGATTTTGAACGTTTGTGATGAAATTCAGGCAGAAATGTTTATTTTCTCTGGTGAGGTAATCCACCTCCACCACCACAAAGCTGACAAACAGGGTTGTTTTTCTGAGAAACTCATGAATGGTTTACTTTTTATAGGTAAGTGGTTCTCACAGGTCAGGACCAAGCGCCAAACATATACAGTTGCAAGAAAAAGCATGTGAACCCTTTGGAATTACCTGGATTTCTGCATAAGTTGGTCATAAAATGTGTTATGGGGCCTCATCTATAACGCCGTGCGTAGGATTCACGTGGGAAGGTTGCTTACGTATAGAAATCCCAAAAATAGGTACAGAAATGTTCCGACATTTTCCGATTCACCAAACATTGCGCACCGGCGAGGACAGTGCGTACGGCACTTCCTACGCCGGTTTCCCTTTATAAATCACAACTGACTCGAAATGCGGTGCAGCTTTTGCGGGCTTCGTGTAACGCCCATATTTGCCTATAAATAGTCAAAGAAACGCCCATTCATTCATTCATTCTTACTGACTTAATGAAGAATATTGCAGGAAATGACGACAGAACAGCTAAAAAATACATCTCACATCGTGTCAGATTTGGGTTATTTTGGGGAGGTGGAGATAAATCATATAGTTTGGTGGATGCAGTTTGAACCAGAGTAGCAGCATGGAGGTCGGATCGTCACCAAAATAAATAAATAAGTAGTCCGAAAAAGGTTAATGACAAAAAACATACACATAGCCTTCCTCAGGCAGTGTGTTTGTACCGGGGACAGGAGACCCCCCCCCTTGATGAGAGACTGTAAGAAGTGATCGGGGAATCCCTCCGGAGTGGAGTCATGACGACTGGATCTGAATTATGTTTTTGTATTTGGTGGTTTTTGTTCCAGCTGTCGGTCAGCTGTGTGCAGCGTCTCCACTACAGCCTGTGCATCTCAACCAGTCAACCCATCCTCACTCCCAGGTCGGCCTATGTTGAGGTTATGTCAAGTCCCCTGTGTCGGCTTTTTCCAACGCAAGGGGGGGGGCCTTAGCGTCCATTTTCAACGCAAGGGGGGGGCCCTTAGCGTCCATGTTCAGCTTTCCGGGATGTCCATATGCTTCTATGGACGCTCATGGAAGCACGGCATTCGTTTGTGTCGGCTGCCCTTAAAGGCAATGTGAGCGTCCATTCTCATTGGATAACGGAGAATTGTACACCCGGAAGTAAGTATTCCCCTTACTGTAGATTGATTTGACAGTGATATCTGCACTACTCATCGACTAAAAAACACCAGATTATCCTTGTTAATTACACGACATTGATTGGTTTAAATTGTGTGCAATGCTTTTGTATTTTTCCCCTTCGATTCGGAGAAACAAATCTTTTTTCGGAGTAAAGGATGGCAGAAGACACTACACTACCCAGAATCCCCAGCTATCATTTGGACTACACCATGTGCTCTGTTTGACGTCACGTGATCTTCAAATTTCTCCCCGCAGAAAAAAAAACATGGCCGAACTTCGTTTTATTCTCGGTGGAAAATTCCTATTTTAAAGTTAGTTTGGCCATTAAAATGCGTTTTGATGTCATTTGATGCGAGAAATGTGAGTTGTTATTTCAGATTATGTGTGCAGTGGATGTACATGATTTAGTTTGCTAGTTATTACGAAGATTACTTCAGGAAATTGCGTCCATAACGTTTTCATTGTTACCAAGGTGGTTGCTAGGGACGCTGCTATCGATATTATTTCTGTTATGTTGTGTAACTGTTTAATGGTGTTATCTTTATTGCTACCCCCTTCCCCGTCAATGTATAGTGTTGGTCCACAGCGCAAACATATTAGTTTAACAAAATCCGCATCTAAAGATAGCCTACGTTATTTTCCCCTGTGCAATTCCAGTCTCACATCTCAGAGCACATCGTCATTAACAAATACCAGAAACAGACCGAAAACATTTTTTAAAAATAAAATAATACTTTATTCCAAGTGTGCTTGCTTTTCTCTTTGAAAGTCATCACATACCGGCATTGTAATACACGGTTCGGCTGCATTAAATATTACATATCTGCCGTAGTTCTGTATTTATAGAGCCCGTGATGAGAAGACTTCTAGACAAACATGAGGAGCTGAAAACGTGACGTGGATCATAAATATATCAGCCATTAAACAACATCTTACATTTCTTTTCACACAATACGTCTCCTTGCAGTATCAACACTAATTCGGCTGACTTTTATATTTGATCCAGTTGGTAGATAGGCTCTATTTACACCATAAAGGTGCACAGCTGATATAAAGGGACACCTAGTGGTTAAAGCATGTTATTGAATTTCATTATTTTTATTATTAGATATTAATAGGATCCCTATAAAGTATATTCATTTCTCGTTATTCTCTACTAATAGTTAATTAAAGACTGTATATAATGACTATTTTGCACATCCCATTCAAGATTTCAAGATTTTCTAAGGTTTATTGACATATCATATAGGCCTACACAACTATGGTGTAGTTATGCATTGAATGAAAAACTTGGGTCGCAGGTTCCTCAATAGTGCATTACAAGACATCTATCAATATTTGTGCATACCTCCAGCAATGTTGACTATGTTGAAGCACTTATTTTAACTGATATTATACATAATGTATTATACTCTTATAAGATGTATGTAGATATTTCATCTCCGGCCTTGTCAGGTATTGAACAATCAATAAATAAAGAACACAGAATTGTTGAATATAAAACACATAAAAAATATTTGTTTCTCCGAATCGAAGGGGAAAAATACAAAAGCATTGCACACAATTTAAACCAATCAATGTTGTGTAATTAACAAGGATAATCTGGTGTTTTTTAGTCGATGAGTAGTGCAGATATCACTGTCAAATCAATCTACAGTAAGGGGAATACTTACTTCCGGGTGTACAATTCTCCGTTATCCAATGAGAATGGACGCTCACATTGCCTTTAAGGGAAGTCGACACAAACGAATGCCGTGCTTCCATGAGCGTCCATAGAAGCATATGGACATCCCGGAAAGCTGAAAATGGATGCTAAGGGCCCCCCCCCTTGCGTTGAAAATGGACGCTAAGGCCCCCCCCCCTTGCGTTGGAAAAAGCCGACACAGGGGACTTGACATAACGTCAACATAGGCTGACCTGGGACTGAGGATGTGTCGAACCAGTCTATGGTCTCAACAGCAACCCTATATCCACCAGTTAAAGGAAATACAACTAATTTGTTGTGTTATATTAGCTGTACAATTGACCACCTATGGTGTTCTTAGCTTCCATACCTCCTGTGTTTTGCGAGCGACTTATCAAGTCTTGGCAAACGGCATAAAACACGATTAAACGTGATAGTATATAAAACCATGCTCGTATCTACAACCTATAGAAATGCAAAACGGTGTCAGTTTAGACGTAATTCTGTCCTTCTGCTTACCGCATAATTTATGAGAAAACATTTCATAACATTAACACAACATTTCGAGGTGGTTTTAAATAACATATCCGTATTTATTTATTTCTCCAAGTTATGTTTTTATGTGCACTGAGGATTCTCAAACAGGCGTTCGTTAAATCATTTTAAGATTGGCTTTAATCAATGTTTGAAAATGAATTCTTCATATATGATAAATGAGAGGTAACATTTTATTTATGGTATTATTTCCACATATTTCTCTCCATTCTTCCTTCTGCCAACGCGGTGTCGCAGTTTCTCGTCCATCCCGTTTTTGTGCTTAGTGCGTACGCATGGGTTAGAGTTTGCGTGGAGGACCGCACATTTTCCGGTCAAGTTAGTATTTTATAAATCGCAAACATTGCGTAGAAACTGGCGTACGCCAATTTTTTTAGCGTATATGCCTTTATAAATGAGGCCCCTGATCTTCATCTAAGTCACAACCAGTGGTGACTGGTCATTAGGGGCCACTAAACCCAAGCCACAGCTTTGCTATCATTGCAGTTTAGTCGTGTGTATATCCTACATTGGATTTGTAAGCATATAATGCTTCATCGAACACACATTGGCGACTGGTCATTAGGGGCAGGCACAGCCCCACCTAGTGTCAGCAGAAACTATTAAAAATAATGATTACAAAAGAATGCAACAAATAAATTAATCATAAAAAATGTTTAATCATCTGATTCGTCTGTACATTGCTGTTTTAGTCTGTGTTCTTCTAATTAGTGTCTACAGTGTGTGCCTATTGAGCTGTTTAGAGCCATGTGGGACAAAACCAGATCCTGCCCCTCCCTCTCCCTGTCCCTGGCATAGTGCTGCCATCCCCACTATACGTCATCTCACATAATTCAGAGCTGATTGGCTGTAAGTACGTGTGCCGCGAAAAGTGTGGTGTGTGAAGAGGAGACGAGAGAGCTGCAGTGACACGTCCTAAAACCCGGAAGTAAACTGCGCATGGCTTCCCTCGACAAAAAAGCAATGAGATTTCTCCATAGGATTTTAGAAAATAGCTCAAAATAAGATCTGTGGGAAACAAACCTGTTAGATAAATGCACGTTTTGTTCAGCCGGATAATATCCACATGTCTACCCTACTTTTATAATTTTCGAATCATAAATCTATTGATTAGATTAGATTTATGATAGACTTTTGAAACTACAAGAAGATAAGGAGGACTTTTACAAAAAAGTAAGAGATTTTTGTCCAGAGAGAAAATAATATTATATTTTGATTTAGGTCAAAATATAATATTTGTAAACCTGAAGAGTCAGGTGCCTCACCAGCCATGAACCTCACTGCAGAAGCTTATAGACATCTACGTTTTTTGTGCCCACCACTTTTGTACATATAAAAATGCCACTGGTCACAACAATAGACAAACACAGTCTGCTTAAACTAATACCACACAAACAATTGGTTTTCATGTTTTTATTGAACACACCATGTAAACATTCACAGTGCAGGGTGGAAAAAGTATGTGAACCCCTAGCCTAGGCTAAAGACTTCTTCAAGAGCTAATTGGAGTCAGGAGTCAGCCAACCTGGAGTCCAATCAATGAGACGAAATTGGAGGTGTTGGTTAAAGCTGCCCTGCCCTATAAAAAATACACACCAGTTTGAATTTGCTATTCTTAAGAAGCATTGCCAGATGTGAACCATGCCTCGCACAAAAGAGCTCTCAGAAGACCTACGATTAAGAATTGTTGACTTGCATAAAGCTGGAAAGGGTTCCAAAAGTATCTCTGAAAGCCTTGATGTTCATCAGTCCACGGTAAGACAAGTTGTCTATAAATGGAGAAAGTTCAGCACTGTTGCTACTCTCCCTAGGAGTGGCCGTCCTGTAAAGATGGCTGCAAGAGCACAGCGCAGAATGCTCAATGAGGTGAAGAAGAGTCCTAGAGTGTCAGCTAGAGACTTAAAGAAATCTCTGGCACATGCTAACATCTCTGTTGACGAATCTACGATACGTAAAACACTGAACAAGAATGGAGTTCATGGGAGGACACCACGGAGGAAGCCACTGCTGTGCAGAAAAAACATTGCTGCACGTTTGAAGTTTGCAAAAGAGCACCTGGATGTTCCACAGCACTACTGGCAACATATTCTGTGGACAGATGAAACCAAAGTCAAAGGGTTCACTTCACACACTTTTTCTTGCAACTGTAATTATCTTATAGAATATGATGCATTGCGGCAGAATAAACTAACCAACAGTAAGAAATCAAAAAACCTCAACAGCAGTAAAATGCAACGTATTCAATTCTGTTGATGCCGCAAACGTACTCTTTGCAGGGCTATAGCCGCTTTCACACAAAGTACTTTGCCGTACTTAGTGCCCCGGCACTTAGTGCCCCCATGGAACTAAGTACAGATCGCGTTCACACAGGATTAAGTTCCCTGAGGGAAGATTACGCAAATGAGCCACTGACGTGACTTTGTCTTCTTCTGCTTTGGGTTTACTGGCAGGCCGCAAACCACTTCACGGCGTATACTGCCGCCCAAAGTCCCCTGCCGGAAGTCCCCGGAGTTGGGGACTGGCTCAGCAGCTTCTACTGAAGCCTTCCAAGTAAATCGCCAGAACACCGAGACCTCCTCATCACTTCACCGCTCCCATGTTTTTTTTGTGTTGCCATAAGTTATTCTCTCTCCGTTGGTGCGCGGTGCTAATGCTAATAATGCTAATGCCAGCAAATACAATGGCGGCTTCACAAAACTTTTCAGAGTTCTACGGGGCGTGGTTTGCAATTCTCCCAGCCAATAGAAATTGGTACTTTTTTTCTCCCCAGGATAGTACCACCTCTCTAGCAGGCACTAAAAATGGGGGTAAAAGTTCCCAGAACTAAGTAGCCTACTCTTTTGGTGTGAACGCAAAATAAGGGGTAGCCTACTAACGGAACTAAACGGGAAAAGTACGGGGAAAAGTACTCCGGTGTGAACACTCCTATGCTCATACCATTAGGTTGCATGCAGCATGCAACATTGTAATTGTATTTTAATGTATTTAAAATGTAATGTATGTATGTAATGTATTTAACATTTTAATTGTAACATTGTAATTAGATGAAATCTGAATTTCTGTCCAGAGATGAGTCCATTTTCATTATGGGATATGCACTTTGGCAATGTCTGATGAGGGCAAGTAGTCAAAAATAGAAGAAATTATTTCTATTTTTAGATGTTTATTCAATTAGATTTCTCGCACTTTGCTGCAATATGAAGGAAATCAGACTAATCTGGTGGAAAATGTATTAGAAGGAGAGCAGCCACTGCATGTGTGTGTTTGTGTGTGTGTGTATTAAATATCATTAATCTCCCATCAGTTGAAGCAAGATATATTTTTTTGACATGTATTAATTCATTTTCATTATTTCTTATGAGAATGCAAGGGCCAGTTGTTATTGTGTGGAGATCAAATACATCCGCTTGGACTGGCACAATGCAAGAAATGTGCATTGTGCATGCAAATCATTTAGTTTAATTGTATTTTTATCATACATATTTGCATGCATTTGTCAATTTGAGAGCACTAATTCATATTATTACCATTATTATTATTTTATGTTATTATTGTTGTTTTAGTATTATTTTATTGTAGGCTATTCTCTATTTTTTTCGTAGTTGCAGTTGGTTGTTGGTTATTTATCGGAGCTACAACATGCTGCCCAGGCCCGCAGAAATGCTGGCTCCGGCAGTGATTTCTGGTGCTCCTCTCCTCAGCATGGTTCATAAAACTGCAGCGACGTAATTTGCTCTTAATGACAAAAATAAATGTTCACTAAACTGTTTACATGTCAATGGCCACATGGGGGCCTCCGTGTCCTCTCTACCGCCTCCAACCTCTCTCTCTCCTCATTTCAAGCCTTTGCCAAATTCCCTCCCTCCTCCTCTGCCTGGCAGTAGTCCCTCTCAGGCCGAGTAGGGGAGCATTCACACCCCGCTGTCGGTGTTTAGCGGATGGGGCTCTCAGCCTGAGCCGGAGGGAGGAGGAGGAGAAAGATGACCGGTATCCCGTGTCCCCGCAGGCTGGCCCGGCGCTCCAAGTCCGCCCTGCTGATCGCCGCCTTGGCCGTGCTGCTGGTCCAGACCCTCATCGTGTGGAACTTCAGCAGCCTGGACTCCGCAGGCGGCGGGGACGGAGGCGCCAGGAGCCGGGAGAAGAGAGAGGAGCGAGCCGGGGGGCTCAACAAAGCAGACAAGGAGCACCCGCGGAGGGGGCTGCAAAAGAAGGGCGACCCGCCGCCGCTCGGGAAGGCGGCCGTACAGCACAAGCTGCAGGCGGTAAGGTTTAAAATAATACCTGATTCAGTTAAAACGAGTTTTTTTAGTCAAATTAGATATTTTTACACCTGTGTTTCCTCGACCGAGTGGAACATTTGCGTATGTCCCGGGGGAAGCAGCATGGTAGCTACGTAGAAGATGCTACGGAGTGGCTGCAGCTGTTGTTTTGGCATTTGCATCAACACATTTTGGCCGCTTTCGTCCCTTGTATGGGGACATGAGTCGGTAGGCCAGCCTCGATATACAAATCTGCCCATTTAAGGAATCGATTAATGACCACATTTACCAGGTTAAACGGACTCGCTTGCCTTTTCCTGGAGATTTAGTCACTGTTCAGTTGTCTGTAATGAGCAAGCAGCCTTCCATACATTTAAAACTTAAAGCCAGAATATTTGTTTTAACCACTTACCTTTATCAGTTTAATTCGCAGTGTTAGCCACTGTAAAGTCAGCATTGACGGAAGGAAATATCGATGTTTTCTGTGAAAGGGCATGTAGCCTATTGATAATGTTCATGAGGAATGTAAGAAAATCACCGATATTGTCCTACAATATCTTATTTTGTGTTCTCCATTATATGTGCGTCATCGAAAATGAAAAACAAATATAATTGTCTGTTTTGTTAACGCACTTTGCTTGGCAATTCTCCACTCAACATCAACATACATCAAAGCGTCTCGTCTGTAGTAGGCCTACGTCATTTTCATTACTTTTAATATAAAAGATCAACATAGTTTGTATGTATCCCATATGCATAACACCTTTACAGACATGTCAGCTTTTCAAATTAAGCTAACTGAAGCACAGAATGAGCAACTGTGGGATACTACTGTTAATTGTGAGTCTCTTCCTAGATCTGTGATTTAAGGGTTTAATTAAAACCCTTCTGTTGGTGATATTAAGGGACCCTATAGACTCCTTTGGAAACTGGGAAATGATTAAGCCATTTTTATTAATGGTAATTGCCCCTCTCTGATATTAACTTGTGAAACGACATGGGTGATTTGTTGCATGCCAAGTCAAAGTTAAGTCACGTACTCTTTGTTCTGCTCAGTTTGCATCATTTAATCACCTTTCAAGCTTCCCCCTTGTGTGCATATAGGCTTACTACTGTATGTGTTTAATGCTTACAGACTGTCAGTACACGTATAGAATCTGAGGGGAGATTCCACATTGTTTTTATGTTAAGAAAATGTTGTTACTGTATGCGTGTGTGTTGCTTTACCTGGTGGAATCCAGGTGTTCTCATGTTGTCAAGACATAATTGTACCGTGTGTCTGAATGTGAGAAGGAAGGAGAGGGAGAGACGTGGGTTCTATTGCAGGCATCCATGTTTACGTCCTTTCATTACAGTTAACCGGATGCCCTGTGATCTTCCGTGTGTGTGTGTGTGTGTGTGTGTGTGTGTGTGTGTGTGTGTGTGTGTGTGTGTGTGTGTGTGCAGTGATATGTCCTGACAGTTATTGGTTTTAAAACAGTCGAGATACATGCCAGCACATTTTTATAGAGCAGAAGTTTAGGAGGTAAAAAGAAAGAGGGAAAGGAAACGCAAGCGGCAAGGAAGAAGGTCGACGTGACCACTATATGAGTAATTACAAATATGTGGAAATTCAATTTAAAGGCTCTATTGTCCTATGCACAACAGTTACAGTGTAGTGGTTTGCAATGAACATCTTAAATCCCAGGCTCCTCCAACAATGCAACATACAATATACTGACAGTTTGACATGTTGAACAAAATACAATTTATTAAGCTTTTCTTCTTACCGGAGGTGGAGCTAAGATTGCCTAAAAACATCAGAAAAAGGTCAAAATGTCCGTTAAAGCCTAAAAAAGAATCTTCAAAGATGCCTTTCTATGTCCATATATTCAACAAATGATCCTAAACACCAGCAGCAAAGACATTTCAATGAAGAAGTTGGAACCTTTCATTGTTTGGCAATTGCATCCTCGTTCACAGAGGGTGCAGCGTGTATGGCTTTCCATGTTGTATAGTGTTGCACAGGTTAATTCATTTAGGGCTGCTAATAATAAGCATAAATATCTTTCAATTATTTTGTGTATTAAATGTGAGAAAACAGAGAACGTCCTCAGTTTAATAGACTTCTACAGTTCAGTCATTCACAGAAGGAACAACTCGCTGTAAGTTAGTGCAGATATATTGATCATTTCCATACAGAATCTATCAATTTTAAAGATATTGTCCTAAAATATCATAAAGTGTATATTATGTTATTTAACCAAGAACATAATAGTGTGTTATGTTAACAGAGTTTGGTTTGAAATGTCTCCACTCAACAAACAGCTTAGTTCCTTGACAGAATATAGTCTACAAAGAGTATATGCAAACAAATATAATTTAGTGTGCAAATAATAGATTTTTTGAGTATTAATGTGTTGTTAAGCTTTTGATTTAACTCTCCTTAGTGGGGCTACAACTGTAAACGTTCTCCCGAGTTTGGCGCAAAAATAAACGTTATTCCTTATTAACGAATTCAATTTCCCAGTTGGTTTTAAAATATTTGTGCTGTTGCCTTTTAAAGTTCATCTGCCTGTGAAATATCAATCATTTGATCAATTGATTGGTGGACAGTAAAGATTGTTGTGTTTGTTAAGTTATTTAGCAAACAAGATGCTTGATTAATCCCCAAATGAAATAAACTGGATATTTAGACATTATTCATTAAGTGGAGCCCTAATAGAAGCATGCTTTTTGTTTCTGTTGCAGCTTTGTGATTCTGTAGTGAAGACTGAACACGTGTGAAGCTGATCAACTGTGTGGGAGTGTGTTTACTGACAGGAAGGAGCATCCTATTTCCAATAAAAGTGTGTGTGTGTGTGTGTGTGTGACTTTCACTGCAGCACCTTCCACAGAAGCATTCAAATACCTGCAGTGTTTCCATTAACCAGCCTGGTGTGTGTGTGTGTGTGTGTGTATTTGTGTGTAGCACTGTGTGTGTTTGTACGTGATGCACCGTGTTTGGCACTGTCAGGGTGATGCTGTGTCTACGTGTTTGGGTCATGCACTGTTTAGCAGCGTGCATGTGACCCATGATGTGTACTGACTCAGTGTGTTTACAGCCGTCGTGGATGGCGCCACAGTTGTTGCACAACTCTCACATTCATCACACCTTTGCGGGGATGGACACACACACACACACACACACACAAACAGACAGACACACACAGTTCTGGTTAGATCAGATTAGAGGATTGGTTTGGATCAGGTTCCCCCGATGAAATTAATACTTTCTAATCTAGTTTAGATTGTTCGATAATCCCTAGTGTGTGTGTGTGTGTGTGTGTGTGTGTGTGTGTGTGTGTGTGTGTGTGTGTGTGTGTGTGTGTGTGTGTGTGTTGTGCTTCTGTATCTGTGAGATCAGCTTTAAAAGCTTTACAGTGAGAATATGTTTGGATAGATGGGATATTTGGTGAGGGTTGGGATTAGAAGTGTAGCTGTGATGATTACAAAGGTTTTTAGAGCTCAAAGCAGCGGAACTGTCAACAACAATCGACCTTAAAAGAAGTATTGTCCCTATGTGAACATTATGTCGAATATGTGAGTTGCTGAAGTACAAATACATTTTGAAAGCATCAACCACCAACCACATGATCTTCCAAGATCTAATAGTTTCAGTTGGCCCCAGTAGACCTGACATCAACTGAACCCAGATAGTCACCACCGATTAGGGCTGTCCCGAATGCCATTTTTCGGGTTTCATAATACGCTCCGAATTCCAAATTCCATCTATAACGTTTTACAACCTGAAGAGCCAAACAAAGATACAACACACATATATTTCTGTTATAACAACAATACTTTTAATAAGATAGCCGTAACAGTAGGCCTAACAGTGTAATACTGGTTACCGACACACTAAAGAGTATTTAAATAAATGAAATGAACTGCAAGAAATAGAACAAGGAGGTAGCGCGATTGAGCGCTATAACAATAACGGCAGCATGCACTTCAATAAACGAACAATTTCTTTCCAATCTTTCAAATAAACAAATAAATTACAATCAGGTTGCAAGCTTCATTTGACTCTGCCGTAAGCCACCTCTCTTCATGTTGTGTGCGAGGAAGATGCATTAGTCCACATTCTCAGGTCAAAGTGAACGGTCTGTCGCGGGTGTAGATGTTCAGCCAGGCGGACAACCTTCAAATCAAATAGCATTTTATTAGTCACATGCATAAGATAAAGTAGTGTGGCAGAATAATAGTAAATCTAATTTCAATTTAAAATATTAGTCTAACCTCAATGTAGACGAGGTCCTTCTTCTCGTTCGTGAGGAATTGTAACTGCTTAAATCGCTGGTCCAGTGCTGAAGAAAGGAGGTAGATGCTGCTGGGCTCCAGAAGTGACAGTTTCCATCTGCTGTCGATCTCCGTGACGAGGGTCTTCTTCACTTCTCTGATAGCAGGGCTGTCATCCTCCTTCAGTGACAGGTGGCGTCTCTTCAGGTTAAAGAGCATTTGCATTGTTGCAGACAACGACACGTTCTCCTCCTGAGATAGCAGTTCTGTGAGCGTGATTAAGGGCCCCAGCACTTCTGCTGTCTCCTGTGCCAGTTTCCACTGGTCTGCTGTCAGGTCCAGGCTGCGATCTGCTTTCTTCGTGATGCTGGGATCTGACAAAACATCCGTCACTGGCCATCGTTGCTCACCAGTCGGTCAAGCATTTCACACGTAGAGTTCCCTCGAGTAGCGACGTTATTTGTGAGTTTGTGCGCTACAACATTCTGCTGCTTTTGTTTGTCTTTCAACGCAGCTGTAGCCTTTGCACTTTTTCTGAAGTGTCCCACGAGATTCCTGGCAGCCGCAACTGTGCGACGTATTCTGTCCTGTTTTAGGGCTGTATGTATGCACAGCTGTAGCGTGTGTCCTGAGCAGTAGACCCCTTGAATGTTGCCCCATTTCTCCAGCTCTTCTTCAGTCGTGAACAACGGCTACTCGCTTATAATTTGGAATGGCAGGGTGACAGCTAACGCCTCCATACGCACAGAGGTCCAAATCTCCGTTGTAAAACTTACCGCAGTTGAGTTTTCAATGTGAGTTACAATTTGTTCTCGGTGATCGCTGTACTTCAGAGACATGGCATCTAAAATACTGGAGAGTTTGGGGACAGTGTAGCTGGGCTCCATCTTCTTCATACATTTTCTGAAGCCTTCGACTGTGTAAATGGATCTCATAGATGTATCCATAGCAATGACATCTGGCATCTCTCTTTATTTTCTCCGTTATGGGTTGTTGGAACTGTAGGGTCTGCTGTATTGTTGAGGATGTTGATGGCTTGGATGCACCTATGGACACAAGTTATTATTAGGCTGGGCTACTCAACTTTATGCCAATAATTGCCTTAGCCCCAGATGTTCCCACATTACTCCATGTATTATTTTAACTATTCAGATCAAATTGAAAAACTATAAAAAAACAATTTGGTGTTTGCAACTATTTTCCAAGCAAAGTAAGTGCACGTTTTTATCATGTGTAACGTTACTGTTTGAACGGCGGATAAAGCAGCTTCATCATGGCAACTGGACAACAGCTAAGCTAAGCTAGGCTACTACTTACAGCATTCAGGTGACTTTTCAGAGTTGTTGTGACACCGTGGTAGGCCATATTTGGCACACTGCCTTCTTCTCATCGTCGTCCAATTTAAAATGGTCCCACACGACAAGATCTTTAAATCTCTTTTATTTATATAAATACAATTATTAGCTTGTTTATTCAGGCCCATGAAACATGGCTGGGAAATATAATCGGAATGCATTATTTTGCTTGACTAAATTATTGTAAGCAACTTTTTTTGCCAACTTTTTTGTTGAACAAATATTTTTCAAACCATATAATTATATTTATAATGATTTATTTTGAAGGAGCATCAAAGTGCATACGGTCAGAAATCAGGGCGTAAGTTCTAGGATCATGCTGGCATGTTACACTCTGGCGATTACGCACAACACACTAATGTTAAAACCAGAAAGCTGCTTTATGTTTTCCTTTGAGATAATTCTCACTAAATCCGGCATAGATAGACTTAAATCCCTGCTGTAATCCGTAAAGCGTCCTGTTGCTTCCGCCAGGTTTCACAGCGCCATCCTGTCCCTCGTTTAATAGTCCATTTAGCTTTATTTATGTCCATCTGCCTCTGTTTTTCTTTTTGTCTTGCCACCTCTTTTTTTTGCATTTTGTTAAGACTTATTTGGTTTGTTTTCTGTGTGTTGAGCCTCATTCGATATTCTGTTTGCATTCAACTTAAAGAGACCCTATTAGGCTCTCTAGGGGCTCTCCCTTCCCTGTTGTGTGTTTTACAGGTTTTTGTAAACCCCCCCTGCAAGAAACGTCTCCATTGGACTCCCTTGTTTACTTCAGTAACGTAGTGACATCACCATGTAACCTTCGCGCTTCTATTGGTTAGCGCTCTAACACATTGTATGTGATTTGCTAAGGAAGGGACATCTTTAAGCAGTTAACCAATCACAACAGAGCTGGCCACCTAACCAATCAGAGCAGACTGGGCTCTGGTTTCAGACAGAGGGTGAAAAGACGTGCTTCAGCACAGGCCGTATGTGAACAATAAAGACCTTTTTTGAACATTAAAGCATGGAGACATGTCACAGAAGAGGCACAAAATAAAATTCAACCTAAAAATGAGCAGAATAGGGCCCCTTTAAAACAATTCACAGCCAAAGTCATACATTACAAACAAAGACAATACTCACATACAACAAGTAAATGTACTTTATAAAATACTGTATATGCTTGGAAAGATAATACAACAATAAATAAATAGTTTTAAATTGTACTGCACGTTGTCGCAAATTGTTATCCTCAATACAGGAGTATTTCTACCTCAGTTGAGCACATACTGTAAGGTTTTCATTGCAATAAATTCTAGGCTGTATGTTCCCACGGGTATACTGACTACAAACATATACACACACACACACACACACACACGCACACACACACACTCAAATGCATGCACAAGTGTTTGATTAATGTGTGACTGGGACTCCATACAGCCTGGTGAAAGAGCTCTTTATTGCTTCATTTGAAGGTGTTCTCTCTCTCTCTCTCTCACACACACTAAACCTTTTTATACTAAATATTATGGTTGCAACCGACGCTTATTTACATTATGGATTGATCTACCAATTATATTATAAATGATTGTTTCTGGTGATTGGCCCATTGAAGGTGCAGGTCTTTAGATAGGTAAATAAATGACATACCGGTCTGGATTGAAATCAGCTGTACATCTAAAAGAATTCCCCATTTAAGGAGGGTGATAAACATGGAGGATCTTATCAATATCACCATCCTCAAACCACTCTCATAACCATTTTGACGTTAAAATGCATGTTTCCTGTTTGTCCTCAACCTCTAATCAACAGTTGTCAGATCAACAGGTCTCCTTTCTTGCACCCTTCCCCTCTGTCTTTCCCTTTCCTCCCCTCTTTAATGCCTCTCGCTGCGGGCTCTTTTGTCTGTTTTCTGTCGCCTTTATCATCCAGCAGCAGGAGGTCTGAGACTACTTCAATAGGAAGCTGCAAACTGACTTACAGTGTGTCGGTGTGTGTGCATGTGTTCGGTGCGTGTGTGTGCATGTGTTTGGTGCGTGTATAAAGAATGATGTCTTTGTAGGTAGGCACTAGGCAGTAGTATTTTAGCTGTGGTCCGTCTCCATGGAATGCCCAGATTTCTTGGGAAAAACGCAGGAGAGAGAAAACAGTTATTTTGAAGGCAAATTCAAGAGACATTTTCACAGTTAGGAGTCGGGATGTCGCAATACCACAAACTTGCAAATTCAAAAGACATTTTCACAGTTAGGAGTCGGGATGTCGCAATACCACAAACATGCAAATTCAAGAGACATTTTCACAGTTAGGAGTCGGGATGTCGCAATACCACATACTTCGTAGTCAATACCAATCTCTTTGAAATCCATGATTCTACATACCCAATTTAATAACCCGGTAAAAAGCTAAGCAACGAATCCGATGCACTTCAGCATATGTATATAACATTTTGGACAAAAAATGTGAAAACAAATGGAGAAACTTTTATCAAAATGTCTTATTAGGCACTTTCACACCAAGTACTTTTCCCAGGAATAGTTCCCGGAACTTAGTTTCCCCGGAAATCTTTAGTTCCGGAACTATCTAGTCGATCGCGTTCACACCGGAATAAGTCCCTGAGGGAGCCGCTGACGTCACTTTTTCTTTTTCTGCTTTGGGTTTTTCTGGCAGGTCGCAAACAACTTCATGGCGTATACTGCCACCCGAAGTCCCCGTAGTTAGGACTGGTGACTCCCAGCAGCTTCTACTGAAGCCTTCCGAGTAAATCGCCAGGAGCGCCGACACCTCCTCATCACTCCACCGCTCCACCGCTCCCATGTTTTCTTTTGTGTTGCCATAAGTTAGTCTCTCCGTTGGTGCGCTGGGCTAATGCTAATAATGCTAATGCAAGAAAATACAATGGCGGCTTCACAAAACTTTTCAGAGTTTTAAGCAAGCCCACAGGAAGTGTGCCGGACTCTGATGAAAATATTCGTTGTGTCCAAACGGCGGTACTACAATTTCCGTATCAGTCCGTGGCGTCACTGGGCCCAGAAATACTTTTCCCCATTGACTAACATTGGGAAAGAGACGTTTGTAAATCAGTGGATACTTTTAAAAAAACTAAATAAAATACCCAGTATGAACTATTGTATAGCCCTTATTAGAATCATTCGGTCCTTAAAGTTGTAAAATGCACTAAAAGCCGAATCTAGATTTATTTTCTGTCTCCATTCATTCTACTGAGTTGAGAGTGGGAGCTCGGTGGGCGGGGTTTAAGGGGGGCGCATGCCCTGTGAGCGCACATACGGGTTCTTCTGCTCCGACAGCTAGGCATGATGGGTAATCTGTGACGTTTCGCTCTCTCAAAAGTTGGGCCATTTTGTCCTCGCACCATTATTCTTTTGTGTTGCCATAAGTTAGTCTCTCTCCGTTGGTGCGCTGGGCTAATGCTAATGCTAATACGAGCAAATAAAATGGCGGCTTCACAAAAACTTTTCAGAGTTTTACAGGGCGTGGTTTGCAATTCGCCCAGCCAATCAGAAATTGGAACCTTTTTCTTCCCAGAAAAGTCCCTGCTCTCTAGCTCTCTAGCAGACACTAACAAGGGGTGAAAAGGTTTGCAAAAAAAGTTCTAGTTTCAGATCATTTTGGTGTGAACGCAAAAATCCCAGGAACTATCGGAACTATTCTTTGGAAAAGTACCTGGTTACCGCTGTACTTTTACACTCACTGAACACAGGAGAGCTGTAAATAATTCACTGCAACTACAAAAACAAACACACACTCTCACGGATATTACAGATGAGATAATGAAAGGTTTTGTGTGGAGCAGGTGGCAAGAGACCTGATATTAAAGTCTTACCACAAGTACTGTGTGTGTGTGTGTGTGTGTGTGTGTGTGTGTGTGTGTGTGTGAGTGTGTGTGTGTGTGTGTGAGTGTGTGTGTGTGTGTGTGTGTGTGTGTGTGTGTGTGTGTGTGTGTGTGTGTGTGTGTGTGTGTGTGTGTGTGTGTGTGGCATTACTATACTTGTGGGGACCTAAATCTGTTTACATAGTCACGTGTGGCGACTGGCTTCCCTTATGGGGACAAATTGGAGAGGAATCATTAATTTTAGGGTGAAGACTTGGTTAGGTTTAGGATTAGGGTTAGGGTTAGGGTTAGGCATGTGTTGGTTATGGTTACGGTTAGGATAAGTCTCCAGGAAATGCATGTAAGTCAATGTAATGTCCCCTCAAAGGGCCGGTTGTAACTTTAAGACTATATAAAAATACATATAAAAATATATCATATATATAAAATAATGTATTATATATTTCATTATTTCCTCTGCATTGGATTATTATCATATAGGTTAATAATTAACTACGTCTGAAAGCAGAAGTCTAGGGCAAATAATTGCAAGTCTCTTCAGTGAGAATGTCACAAAATGATTTAAAAAGAGAAGTGAAAGTCTGGAGAAAAAATATTTTTGAAATAAAAAGTTGCATTTTGAAAAAAAAATCTAATTCTGAGAAAAATGCATATTTTGAAGAAAAATGTTTTCTGAGAAAAAAGTCTAATTTGAGATGCATTGTGGGACATGTAGTTTATGGGCAACGTGCTTCTGTAAAGTAGCATGTAACCGTATAATAAACATATTATATTCTTTGCACGCTCTTGTGGGGCCACAGAAAATGAAGTCGCGGGCCGGATGTGGCCCCCGGGCCTTGAGTTTGACACCCCTGATCTATGGGATTAAAACACCCATCAAGGCCATGTGGCTATGCAAGTGTAACACACATACACACACGCAGCTCCATATACAGTATATATCACCCTCTGACTCTGAGAGGTCAAGGCCACAGCTGCCGTGTCTCAGGGGTTAAAGGTCACTGGGCTCAGGAAATCATTTCTTTCTTCCTTCTTCCCCCTCTCGTGTCTCTGTGACTGTTTCTTTTTCCTAGAAAGAGTGAAAGTGAAAGTGATGCCTGACTGAATGAAAAAGCCAGGGACCAAAGTGAATATACTGTAGATTGGTAATCTGCACAATTCTGGAGATAAAATGAGAACCAAACCTACACAGTTTTCTAAGTAATTAACATTCATCAATATTTTAAATGTACGATTTGTTTTTGTAAGAAAATAAACTACGGAAACCTTTGAATTCTGACATGTTTGTTATTGTGTACTGTTTTCTAATTAACCTCTGCACAAAATGTCATGGCAATCTATCAAATAATTGTTGACCTATTTCAGTCTGGACTAAACTGGTAGACTGTTGCTGGCATTACAATTTATTTTTAACATTTCCTGAACTTATCGTGATTTGATTCTTTTAAAATGTTCATGGCAATCAATTAAATGAACATTTGTTTATCAATTACTCACAGTGTGGTACCTTCTTTAATTGCTATATAATAACATACGACTGGATTATTTTGTTGAAAAGAAAGATGTGTGGACCAGTAAACATCAGCCATGTTTGTTTTCTCTGTGTGCGGATGTTAGGCAGTTCTTACAGGATTACAGGATGACGTTGTTATGATTGTGTTGTAGCGGACTCTAAGGACATAATTCACCATTGTCTGTGGTAGTAATCAACTTAAGTGCCTTTTCTTTGATGTTTTACTTTTGCACTTATACAATAACAGTTGGACAGTGTCAGTGTGTTAAAATACAGGCTTGAAAGTAGTTGTATTTATTGGTTTTGAGATTTGAGCTGTCTTAAAGGGGTCCTCTTATGCTCATTTTCAGGTTCATATTTGTATTTTGTGTCTCTACTGTGAAATGTTTATATGCATTAATGTTCACAAAGCTCTTTATTTTTCTCATACTGCCTGTGCTGCAGCACCTTTTTTCACCCTCTGTCTGAAACCAGAGCCCAGCCTGCTCTGATTGGTTAGCTGTTGTGATGTTAGCTGTTGGTCGACGTCTTAGGCTTATTTGTGGGACTTCTCTATCACGTATAATGTGTTGGAGCACTAGCCAATAGGAGCGCAAGTGACATGAGGTCATGTCACAGAGGTAAACAAAGGAGTCCAATTGAGGTGTTTCAGGCAGGTGGGGGGGGGGAGTGTGGGAGAGAAACTCCCTATGGAGGGAACTTTGGGATTTTATCCTTTGCAGACCATTTACATGCAGAAAAACCTGTAACACAAAGCAGGGAAGGTAAAACACCAAAAAGTACAATAGGACCGTTTTAATGAATGACTCACCCCACATCAAAGATAGTTGTTGATTGTTTTTCTTTCTCACAACTTCTACAATATATTAATCTAGTTTTTTCCTTCACAGGATGCCTACCTTTCCCACCGTCCCAAAGAGAAACTCCGCCTGGACAGCAACAACAACGAGAACTCGGTCCCTAAAGACTTTGACACCATCGACAGCAACAGCAACAGCAACCTGGGAGCCCGACGGCAGCGATTTCCACTCGCTAACTCCAAGCGCAAGCTGGAGAAGGCCCAAGCAAAGAGCATGCTGGGAAAACCTGCAAACGAGGTCCTCAAGTTCCCAACGGTGCAACCCAGAGGGGTGGGGCCCCATAACAATCGCACCCACGTCCGTCAACCCCACCCCCAGGTTCCAACGGTCCCAATAGCGGTGCAGGGGTCAGATCAGTTTCACACGGCAAAGAGGTCCTCTACGCTGCCCCCGCCCGGCGTGGTGGTGAAGAAGGAGCAGCCGCAGTGCGAGATCAGCGGGAAGGAAGCCATTTCTGCTCTGTCCCGGGCCAAGAGCCGCGAGTGTCGGCAGCAGATAGTGGAGACCTACTGCAAACACAAAAACAAAGCCCTGATGCCGCAGAGAGTGCCTCGCTACTGCCCCATAGAAGGTGAGTTCTGCACTCCTTTATACAAGAGATGAAATATCAGCAGATGAAACCTTTTATTTCAAAGGTTTAAAGAGTTTATTGCCATATGGATATTAGCAACTGCTCAGTTGTTGGCAATGAAATTCAGAATACTTTATTTAACCCTGTCGGAAATTGTGTTTCGGAACAGTTGCTCCATTTTTAAATAAAATAAGACAAAATGGAAATGAAATTAATAAAAATATATATTTGAACACCAGAAATAAGAGTTAAAGTTGTACAACTATATAAAACAATAAATACGTTAACAAAAATATGCATATGCTTGCAGGTGGTTTAATGCATGTTGGTATCTAAAGGACATTTGTGCTGTGAATGGTTCCATGAATAGGGCTTAAGGCTTGTGAAGATGATCTCAAATACACTCAACAAAATATAATCTAAGGGAAATGATATGACTGGTATAGATGATTTTAATGTTGAATGACCCACCCCCAGTTTCAAATATGTATTACATTTTTTCCCTCAAAACCCCCTTTGAGGTCTTGCCCCCTGGTTGAGGACCACTGTTCTAATCTTTTCTTTGGAGGATCTTAAAAACGGAAGATGTCCATTATGTTAGAAAAAGTGTAGTAAGGCTTAACATAAATGGTGGCCATTTCTTTTTCTGGTGGACTGAATCTGAAAAAGGACTGATGTAGCATATTTCATGAGACTATATTTACAATATGGGTGTAATCCAAAATATGACATAGTTGGCTTAAATGTATTAACCTATGATTTAAGGACATATTTATCCCTTTAGTTACAGTATGACAGCGGCTGATTGAGCCAGTTAACAAATGACAGACTGAAAGATGTAAGGACAAGGAATCAGATGAACAGGCGGCTGCTTTGAAGTGGCAAAGAGAGATTTATATTTTCTAAATGTACCCTTTGAGAAGCATTTTTAACCCGGCACGTGCCATGAAGACGCTTCCAGTCCGCTGCCATTCCTATTTTCAGGGAGCTGAAGCGCAGACGGACACAGAGGATGAGACTCAGCCCGAGTAATTACACCCCAATTAAGCAAGCACTTTGCCGTCTTATTCTTGGATTCGCTGACTAATGATTTACTTGTAGTTGTGCTCTCTGAACCACTCTGCGCCGTTTGGGGTTGAATTGATGTGATTATAGGTTGCTTTGATGATAGGCTAGTCATTATATCCACAGACTGGTGCGGCTTTGGTGTTTCTGTGTGCATCCAGTGGTGGGAGAACTACTCCGATCCTTTACTTAAGTAAGAATAGAACACTTTATTAAAATTAGGGCTTAGCAATATGAAAAAAATCCTATATATGTTTGACGACATTGCAGTCTTATTCATTGATGATTACACAACATATTTACACAATGACCATTTTGTTAAATAATCATCAGTAATGTGGTGAATTCGGAAAGATCACTCTACGAGTAGATACAGGGCTTTAAAACCATCCAAATATCTCTATATCAATAACATATTTATACTTTGAACAGCTATAAAAGTGCAGTATTATCAGTAAAATGGGCTTTAAGTATCAAAAGAAGAAGTACTCATTATACACAAGGGCTCTTTTAAATTGTTATAGTGTTATTGGATATTATTCTGTTTTTGTCCACCAAATAGATGTATTTGGTCAAAAATATTATGGCATTTGATATACTCCATATCACCCAGCCCTATTGGGAGTACACTACCTCATATCCTATAAGAATATTATGTGATTTAATGTTTAAAACATTTAAAATGACTGTATTAAAGGAAAATAATTTCTTCCAACATTTTTATTTCAAGGTATAATCAGAACACTTTCATTTTTGTAATAAAATAAAACCATTTAGTTAAAGTAAAATGTGTGTACAAACCAGATAATGCTTTAAAAACAGTGTACAAAACGTTGCGAGCATTGCACAGTTGAATATTTGCACGTTTTACCGCCTAAGCATTGTACATATTGCACAAAAGTAGTAGTATAATGTAGCAATAGAAGTAAAGTACACGTATGACAAAAAAGTCCAGTACTTGAATAAATGTATTTAGTTACATTCCAGCACTGCGTGCATCGCTCCCCCTGTCTACACTAGATTACAGTCATTCATCCTGAAACTCCCAGCATGCCCCACAGCGCGGGTAAGGTCACTAATTAGGCGGAGCAGGCCTCAACCCTTGCCATCTTTAGGGTGAGCGTGATGATGGAGAAGCATGAGGCTGTGAGAGGCTTTGTATACACAGGAGGCAGATTTAGCTCAGACAGCCACAGACTGAACAGCATTTCCACAAAAGAATAAAAGATTAAGAACAAGAGCGGCGTGACGTTTCCTTGCAACCTGCACTTAAACAATGCAGCAATTAGTCTGTCTTGATGTTCTCTTTTTAGATTGTTTACTAAATATGTTTGTAGAAAATTGCTGATTTGGTGTTTTTTGTTTCGATAAATATATCCCAAACTACAGTTGCACCACAGTATGGGATTAACAATGTTGGATAAACCTCATTATTTGACAAATTTGTTAAAATTGTATTTATGTAGCAAATTTCATACGTCATGCGCTGACTCAATGTGCTTTACAATAGATACAAAAAATATTAATAAATAGTTAAAGATGACAAAAATGAGAATAAATGAGATTATAGATAATAATAGTCAAATAATAACTATAAAATTGAAATACAAAAATATATATTTAAATAAAACCGGTATACAATCATGTTTTGAAATGATTTATTTTGTTCGTATGTCAAAAAAATCTGTGCATTATTTATTTCCTATTGTATAGAAACAAAAAACAGCCAATCCCAAGAGGAGCTGGAAACAACAGAATTAAAACAAATTAGATTTTTTAAATGAATTCCCTCGACAGCAGACCCCGTTGGAAAATATGTTCATTATCCGAGTGCTGATATGAACTGTTTTGGCAACAGGACATGAATGCAACATTAATGTCAACTGCTGTGTAAAAGATGCTGCCTGTGTATTGAGCTGCTCCCCTCTGTCCAGGTAAGGCCAATGTGAACGTACAGTGGGACGAGGACCCCTCGGGGTCCGCCCAGCTGGTCCCGGCCCGGATGGCCTTCGTCCTGGTGGTCCACGGCCGGTCCTCACGTCAGTTCCAGCGTCTCTTCAAAGCCATCTACCACACCTCGCACTACTACTACATCCATGTGGACCAGGTGAGAACGCCCACTGTCACAGCGCGGGGCAGGGATGACGTATTTTCAAAGGCCGACCCGGAAAAGACATGCACAGAAATCTCCACATTAACAGCGCCTTTAACATTTATGAGGTGTAAATGCAATTTCCAGAATTAAAAACTAACGTAAGGCAATAGGGACGACATCACACTCACATGACTTACTGGTCACCACTGCTAAGCTAGTTGGCTAATGTCTGGCGTGGTGCCGTTTTTAAGACAAAATAACAAACACAATGATCAAGTGGGTTATTAACTGATGTATTTCATGTTGTAGAACAAATCATTCAAATCTCTTAAGCTTGTGCTAATCACAGACCTTATTTCAGGCTTCTAACTAATAAATCCATTAGACGACAATACTTCTAGGGAACTAAAATGCTAACACATTTCTGGACTCATTCCTGCGCCCTTTTAAATCATTCAAATACTTTTTTTTACGCAGGATTAAAAAAAGAAAACAAGAGCTTTTTGAGCTGCTAGCAATTTGACAAACCCGAATGAAATGCACCGAGATGAACGCTTTATCAGAGAGAAAAACTCATCATTTGATATATTTCTAATAATATAAGCCTCACCCCCTCCAGGTCAGAAAATGTCTTCTGTCTAATACAGCCACACTATATCTGTTTGAACTGTTTGTGTGCTACATTTCAAAACCACTAGTCCTATGTTAACTTTTCAGAGAAACAAGCTGAGCTAATGTTAGCTCACAGCCAATCTGCCCTATGTCCTTCAGGGAAACACTGATTTGTAATTTAAACCTGCTTAGTTCAGTGTTTAATCACAAGCTCTGTTAGTTTTTGAAAGAAGTAGAGCCTATAACCTTCCTTGTTGTAATTTCCACCTTCCCAGAGGTCCAACTATCTGTACAAAGAGGTCCTGTCTCTGGCCGGACAGTATCCTAACGTCCGGGTGACTCCCTGGCGGATGTCCACCATCTGGGGCGGGGCCAGCCTGCTGACTATGTACCTGCGCAGCATGGAGGACCTTCTCAAAATGTCCGACTGGTCCTGGGACTTCTTCATCAACCTCAGCGCCGCAGACTACCCCATCAGGTGGGATACAGGGTCAGAGGAGGGAAGCAGAGAGACAATTACATTTTTGAAGTTAACCTGAATTTCTAAATTCATGGCAAAAGTCCAGGTCAAATGTTCATTTGTATTTTATTTTCATTTGGTAATTGTTTTAAAGAACTGAATTAAAGGACCAGTCATTGCCATATTTCAAGCTAAGAGCCCAAATTACCCTCATAGGGTTTCTATTTGTGCTTAAAGGGTAGCCTTAGATTGGTTGAAGATACTTTAACAGTAAATGCAGTCTAGTGGAGCAATGTACTTCTGTGGACGTGTTTAATACATACACGTCAGTTGAAGTGTACGCTATATTTAGAATGATTTCACCGCTTTTGTGTTAGTCAGCTCTTTCTGAAGGGGAACTGAAATTCTCATATACTCTCCTCTATTGCTGCACAATGTGTTTATTTTGTATGATAAAAACTTATCATAAAAAAGACACCAATATAGCTCTTAATCTAGAGTTAATTTCAAATACAAAATGTGTAGAAAACCTCATAATGAGGACCAAAATGATAGTAACATTATGATGAGTCATCATAATGTTACTATCATTTTGGTCCCTTTTTGTGTTCGAAACAATTTTCTATTTGGAAATGATTTCCTTTTAATTATTAAATTCATGGAAAAAAACCTTTAAGATCACATTAAAAAAACCTGATAAGGGAAGTTTTTGGGCCTGGTTAGCTAGAAATATGGCAACTAGTCTTTCAATATGTTTATTTTAACATAATGAAATGTGAACGATGACCATACAGTATAAGCACCTTGTGAAACCCGACCTCAAACTATCTTGACTATCTCTTTTAAACCAATAGATGCTCTCTAGACTCTTGATCCATAGAGGTATGGTGGATTTCCCCCCGTACCGCTCCCTGTGTTGTATCCCTGCAGAAGAATGTGGGGGGGTTTATCGTTCACGTCAAGTCCCATCCAAACACGCAGAGCATTGATTTGTTAAAGCCGTGTTTGGTTTGTTTAAGGTCTTATGGATCAGGTTACACTGCCAATAGCCCTCAAGTGCATCGACTCTGAATGGATGTGGAGTCTATAGCTTTGAAGCAGAGCCCCTTTAATGGCTGCTCTGGGGTCTGAAGGGGTCTGAATGGGGGGGTGTTGTTGGAGGAGAGCTTTGCTGGGATCAGTGCAGGTATTGAGCTCGCTGAAGCTGGAGCAGTGAAGTAAGGAAGTCCCATGAAGACATTTGTGGAGGTCGTACTTGTGTTAGTCTGCGGAGATGTCGTGATTTGTTCTAGAATTCTGTAGTTTAATGCAAAGATGATGCAGAAATCAGTCCCAGTAAGCAGCTTGGTTCGGTTTTGGGAAATGATTCAGTCCATTGGCTCCTTTTTATTCAGTTTGTGCCAATTTGGGTGCGTTATTCCTTCATTACTAATCTGATAAAGGTCCAGGAAACGGGGAAGTAAAATAAAATAATGAATAATATCTTAACACCTTTATTTTTCAATGAATAGCTGCAACTGTTAGTAATTTGACAATTGATAATAACAACAATAATATTAATATCAGAATATATATAGGGTTAAAGTTCAATAAATAAAGATAAATACATATCAGGCTATTAATAAAATAAAGATAAAGATAACAATTATAATATTAATAGATACAGATAAATAATAGATATTGAAAATGTATATAAACATGTTCAAGTACAGCTCAAAACAATGAATCAATTGACAAAAATGTGTTAAAATAATATTGCTAATAAAACGAATGCAATGTTCAACAACAGCTGAAACATTAGTCAACTGAAAAATAATGATTGGCAATTATTTTAATAAGGAATTCGAAAAACCCAGTATTTTAAAATGAGTAACACTAAAATGTCTTTGAAGCCTAATCAAAATGTTGAGTTTTTCATATTTTGTCCTCTTATATATTCCCTGCCCTCCCATCAGAGCTACTGTTTGAACACCCTTCCAGCTAAAATCCATAGCCCATACACAGCATTAGGACACACCATCAATAGCTGTGACGTCATTGAAGCCCATGGAAAGTGAGTCAATGGGAGTGTGAAAGTGTGTGTCTGTATTTCTGTAGCCACAGTATGTCGCACAATCCTTTTTCAAATATGAAAGAGAATAATAAACTTCACATGATCAGATAACGTGACAGAAAAACAAATAACCGATCACATTGATTTGAACAATGTGCATAGTATTAGCTTATGTTTCTTATTGATAACCTAAAAGACTGTCCACACGTGATCCGGACTGTAGAGAAAGAAAAATAATGAAATTGAAATAACAGATACAATAGAGTCAACAAAGAGTATACTGCTCCTCCACTACAACTCAGATGTAAATATTGTAATTTTTACCCCACTTAATTTATCTTTTATCTTTAGTTTTTTAATATATTTTTATATCTAGTATAAAATAGTAAACTAATTATAGTTTTTTCTGATTACAATTTTCTCCTTCCTGTCCAGTGACACCAGGTATCTCCAGATCATTCTGAATGCTAGTAATAAACTGAAGGATGAAGTGTTCCTTGTATGCATTGAGAAGATTGCAAGAAAATGCATCGTCACAAATGAACAGTTTTTCTGATAAATTCATGAAAAGTTGACTTTTCAGAGATACATGGTTCTCACAGGACAGCGGCATAGCTACACACATGTGATGATCTTATAGACTGAGTTTAATCGAGCCAACAGATATAAAGTACTTAAAAACATCCACAGTGGTAAAACCCAACACAATGCAGCAGTAATGTTGATCCAGAAACATCATATACAATATAAAACCCTGACAGGAAATGTTTTACTGCCCAATCCATACTGAGCGGGTTTTTCTGATGCAGTGTTTTTGAGTAAGCGATTGACTGCAGGAATTGTACTTGTAGTGGAGTATTTTCACCGTTAGGTATTAGTACTTTTACTTTCTTTTAAAAAAGATATACTTGCAGTGCGAATGGTGAATACACTTGGTTTTAGCATAATGGCTTATTTCACAATCATATATATTCAATGACTGGATTTTGATTATTGATCTTTTAATACATCTTTGACTGGTAAAGATAGAGCGAGTTTGAATGACTTTGTATACTGCTGCTGGATGTCTTATGTCAATGTTTATTAGTTTATCAATATATGTTATTAGGTAATAATCAGTATCTGTAAAGTAACTAAAGCTGGCAAATAAATATACTTGAAATACAATATTGGCTGTCAAAATAGAGTAGAAGTACAAAGTAGCATAACATTATTATAATTGAATTTATCATAATGACTAAAGTAAGTACACATACCTCAAAATTGTACTTAAGTACAGTACTTGAGTAAAATGTACTTCATTACATCCACCACTGGATATATGAGCGTACGTTGCAGCAGCCTCAGTTAGATTTAAATGTGTGTGTGTGATACCGATGAACACAAACATGCCCACAAACACACACATGCACGCCTGCGGAGCGTCTTAACGACTGTAATCAAAGTTAGCCGAGTCGTGTGTGTGTGTGTGTGTGTGTGTGTGTGTGTGTGTGTGTGTGTGGTGTGTGTGTGTGTGTGTGTGTGTGTGTGTGTGTGTGTGTGTGTGTGTGTGTGTGTGTGTGTGTGTGTGTGTGTGTGTGTGTGTGTGTGTGTGTGTGTGTGTGTGTGTGTGTGTGTGTGTGTGTGTGTGTGTGTGAGAATCCCCCTTAAAAACACTGTTTTCTGAACACACAGAATGATGCGATAAGATGTTTTTCACGGTATGAAAGGTTAAAAAGCGAAAAAAAGTTTCAAACATTTTAATTCATTAAATTAAATGTGGATTTTTTTTTGGGCTAAAGAATAATCTGCACCTCAACCACCTACAAGGGTAAAACCAAGCTTTTAGTTGAATGTATTATGAATTAATTAATTCAGAAGCCTGGGACATTATACTTTTACATACAACATTAAAATCATTATATTTATATTTATATATACTTTTAGGATTATTTTTTTAATGCATAACTTTTACTTTTTAGTGGGTTTTATTGGTATTACTAGTTTTAACTAAAGACAATGATCTAAATACTTCCTCTCTCTGGTATGAGCATGTGGTATCTGATGGGGCTAGGTGGTAATCCACCATCAACATTCATGTCTGAGGCACCATTTATATATCCAATAGTTGTCATGTCATCACATTTCTCTAAAGAAACGTTTTGAGTGGATGATTGACAGCCGATGTCTCCCCTCAGGACCAACGAGCTGCTGGTGGCGTTCCTGTCCAAGTACCGCAACATGAACTTCATCAAATCTCACGGCAGAGACAACGCACGGTGAGAACAAGAGAGTTCAATCTTCATCACAGTTCCTCTTTAAAATCTCTGCTGATTGGAATCTTGTTTTAGGGGAGGTAGTTGTTTTTTGTAAAAAGACAATAATTACTCTTCACTTCCGCTTCTTCTTTCTGTTCTTCCTCTTAGCATCAGCATGAGTTTCAATAAAACAATGACAGTTTTAATTTAGATGTTACAATTAACACACCTTATAGATATCATATGTATATCATAACAGTTTTACATTATATTATCAAGATAAAATGGCCGCTTACACAGGTTCAGTTTCTTAAAGCAGTATACGTGTAGCTCACTGCATCTGTCTGTATGTCAGTTTCAGTCATCATTTAAACTCTGGACACTCCTCTCAGATTCATTCGTAAGCAGGGTCTGGACCGTCTGTTCCTCGAGTGTGACACGCACATGTGGCGTCTCGGGGACCGTAAGATCCCAGAGGGCATTGCGGTGGACGGAGGCTCTGATTGGTTCCTGCTGAACCGGCCCTTTGTGGACTACGTGGTGAACTCCAAAGACGAGCTGGTCAGCAGCATGAAGAGCTTCTACGCCTACACACTGCTGCCTGCTGAGGTGACACACGACGAACACACACACACACACACACACACACACACAAAACACGCAGACAGACAGACAGACAGAGACATACACACACACACACACACACACTAATGTGACATTTTGTAGGTACTTTACTTGATACTTTGCTCAAGTATTTCCATGTTTATGCTACTTTATAATTGTACTTGTAATTAATTATTACTTTTTGTATTATTTTAACCATCAATTAATCTGACAATATTTTTATTTTATATTTTTTGCAGTCTGACTTAAAAAAACAGTTTGAAGTCTTGTGATGGACATTTTCTATTACTTTAACTTTTAACAAACGTCAAATGTATTGAATCTTTTGAAACATCGGATCAAAAATATCCTTATTCTCTTTATTTGTCACAGACAAAATATGCATATCAGAATTTGGCAGAAATTAGATTTTAAGATGCAATCATATAAAATATGTTATTTTTAAAACGGATATCTGGCGCATCAAAATCATATTGCATCAATCAAAGAAAGTACATTAGATGAATCGCTTTTACTGAAGAGAATAAACGTGCGTGTCTTTCTGTCCCTGCAGTCGTTCTTCCACACGATTCTGGAGAACAGCGCCCACTGTGAGACGATGGTGGACAACAACCTGAGGCTCACCAACTGGAACCGCAAGCTGGGATGTAAATGTCAGTACAAACACATCGTGGACTGGTGCGGCTGCTCGCCCAACGACTTCAAGACCTCCGACCTGCCGCGCTTCCAGGTGAGACTTTAAACTAAATTAAGCTCATTTTGATATAAACTTTTGAAATAGAATAGATGTCGTTTATATGTTCTAATTTCTGGAAATGGTTTTGATGTTAATGAGGCAGTCAATACAAAATAAAAATATACAAACCCTAAACCTTAAAGTTGGGGTAGGTCATTTTGGAGAAACCAACTGGAGTGGCTAGAATTTGAAAATACACAGCCGGAAGAAATCTGCCACTTCCTCACATAGCCCCTCCTCCAACACACACGAACGCTCACATGACCAATGAGGGCACGAGATAAGTGTGCCCCGATGGAAGGCTGACAGGCAGGTAGGCCATCCAGTTACTTTAGCCGGGCCGGCTCAGATGATTGGTCGTGCTTTTTACAGTACTACGGCTTCCACAGATGATTTTTTTAATGGATTTGTTGTCAAAGCACTTCAGATATTCATTGCTATCGGGATGTTAAGAGCATTCCATGGAATATAACAAAAAGTGTGTCTCGAGCCGGTTTCTCAAACTTACCTACCCCACGGTTAAGTTAGAACACATTATTATATTATATCTAACACTAGAGAAATATAAACAAAGAAAACTATTTATGCAAGTAGTTGCCACTTTTTACATTTAAATGTATAATGCAATGAGGTAGAGGGTGAGTTCAATGTGTGTCAACTGTTAAGTGTTATTTTAAGGGGAAATACTGTGGATTCTGGTTTTTAGAAAGGAAAACCACGAAGTTGGAAGTTCTCTGAACTCTGAAAAAACAAGATTACCTCAAATATATATGATGAAAGATTCCAGCAGTTTTTATCCTCTTGGTAAATGGACTGCATTTATATTGATTGCCAGTCTTTGCGGCCCCTCAAAGTGCCTTACAACAAATCAGCATTCATTCAGCCATTCACACACATTCATATTGAACAGAGCCAGAGGCTGCCATACAAGGTGCAACCTTCTCAAGGAGACTAACATTCACACACACACACACACACACACACACACACACACTGTTGGCCATGGGAGCGATGTGGGGTTTATTCATTTGCTAAAACACATGTTGACCCCAGCGGGCAGGAATCAAACCACCAACCCAACGATCAGTAGTTCACTCTACCTCCTGTGGCTCAAGGGCGGGCTAGGTTTCTAGCTCTCAATGGCTCTTCCAAAGCTAGTGTTTAATTTGATCTTTATTACCAAGATATAAAAATGTGACCGGTGTGTTTGAACTTCTTGTTAATCTCAAAGCTTTCCCTGGTGTTCATTCTTTGGATTGTGTTGTTTTAATTGTGATAATGCAGCCTTGCAACAGAGATGATGGTCTGTATGCCCGCCCTCCCTTCTCGGGCCTCTGTGGCCCAGAATAGCTCGGTGTTCACAAATGAGCAGTGGCCTCGGAGCGGCGGCCCTCGGCTCGCTGTAACCACAGACTCTGTGGCCGGGCTTCGGATGGTTTCTATGAGAGGAGCTGGTGCTGGAAACAGCTGGACTCTTGGTATTTTTAGAGCTCTGTAGCGAGGTGCTGCGGAGCTTTTTAAAGTTATCATTATTATAATGTGCGGGTTCGCTTGCTAGAAAGGCTGAGTCCTGAATGTGAGGGTCAGGAACACACATGTACAGTACTACACACACTCTTTTTTTCTCCATCATTTAACCAAATCAATGTGTTTTAGGTTTCTTCCTGGAAGGAGTTTCCTCAAACTTGGCACAAATGTCCACTAAGACTCTATGATGAACTTATACACATTTTGTGGTTTAAAGATCAAACATTTCATGCACTAATTATGACAATATCACACAATATTTCATTTTAAAACAACATTTTGTTTTCAGCTTTTAAAATAAGGAGACTTCAAGCTCTTATGTTCCATATCATATTTTAGTGAATACATTTGAGGTTTGGATCAACAAATGAAGACATTAAAAAGTAAACAATCAAGAAAAGAATACGCAGATTAATAGATAATGAAAGACGTTCCATCTCATGTTGTCGTGAATTTGTTTGTTTTGTAAATCCATGTTGTAAAAAAAATGGATAAAACTGCTGTAAAAGGTAAAATCCAAAGGCATGTTCACAATTGTGAAACCTGTGTACTCTGTACTAAATAAAGCTGCTCCGACAGGCGAGCAGCTGCTTGAGTCCTATTTGGCTGACCTCGTTCACATAGAGAAAAGGCACTTTTATATAGTTTCCCTCTGATGTTCTGATGAAGGAAAACAAAAAGCCTTTAACTAGTGGTTTCCTCTGTTGTATTAAGCTGCGTAAGGACACAGATTTTTAGGTAACGGCCCCAGAATAACCTCTGAGATAAATCTTCCGCTCGCTGCAGTGCGCATGGCCCTCATTATGTTGGGGTTTCCTGGCCCGCCGCTGCTGCCGGGGCCACCAGGAGCCGGCTGGGTGAGGTCATGACAGCATGAAGCCCGCCCTGCCTCCTCGAGAAACAGCCACATGATGAACTGTGTGTGTGTTTGTGCCTCGCTTCCAGTCTGCCCCGACACCCTCCCTGACGCCCTCTTTTCTAAGGTGTAGGGTATAAATACAGCCGCTTCTGGACTAACTTCATTATATCCTTATCAACAAATGTAATGAGAAATAAATAATTAATCAAATAAATAATTTCACTTGTTCTACCTTTATCTTATGGCAACATAAAAGAATTATATGGTAAATAATTTTCATAGAACAATGTATCCATGATGAATAATAAAAAGTCAGAATTGCAAGATGAGAAAATGCCAAGTACACTGTATTTATATGTGTAATGTTTTGTATTAATGCATTATTATAATGTTATACTGCATTACATATGTTGTTTTTACATAGTTGTTTTATATTGTATTTATTGTATTACAATGTGCACATTTTTACCATAACGTCTCTTGTTTATAGCAATATTTTCAGTATTTCTTTTATTTCATAAAAAAAAATAAATCAATTATGAATCTGAGGCATATAAAAGAAATAAAATATATATTTTTTAAAGTTGGTCTTACTCCAACCATCCTTCATTTTTGTTTGTATGTTTTGACTACAGCAAGCGTCGAGACCCACCTTCTTCGCCAGGAAGTTTGAGGCCAGCGTGAGCCAGGAGATCATCAACCAGCTGGACTCCTACCTATTTGGATCTCACCCCTCGGGGACCCCGGGGCTCCAGGCCTACTGGGAAAACATCTATGAGCATGAGACGGACGGCCCCGCCAGCCTATCAGACTCCACGCTCAGCCACTACCACGCCTTTGCTCGTATGGGACTGTCCCGTGCCGCCAACTCGCTGCAGGGACACCCCAATGACAACAGCTGCAGGTAAAAACATCCACATGTGAGAGGAAAAACTAAACCTACTTGTATTGGTGTTGTGAGAGAAATGTGTATGTACAGTACCAGTCAAAGTGTGGACACACTTCTCATTCGAAGGTTTTTATTTATTTTAATAATTTTTTTAATTGTAGATTAATACCGAATATATCTAAACGATGAAAGACTACCTCATGAAGCTGACTGAGAGAAGCTAAGAGTGTGCAAAGTTGTCATCAAGGCAAAAGGGGGCTCCTTTGAATAATCTAAAATATAAAACATATTCTGGATTTTTTTTTACTACATAATTCCATGATATGTGTCTTTTCATAGTTTTGATGTCTTCAGTATTAATCTACAATGTATAAACACATTTAAATAAATAAATACCTTCGAATGAGAAGGTGTGCCCAAACTTTTGACTGGTACTGTATCAGCCACATTATATAAAGTTCTCCCAATACAATAATCAGTGGTGGACAAAGTACTTGGATATTTGCTTTGGTAAAAGTAGTCACACCACAGTGTAAATACTTTGTTATAAGTAAAATGTAAGTATGTCAAGGTTTTACTTAATATTATAGTTGTGGAATTAGAAAAGACACAAACACTCGAGATTCAGTGGGAAAAAACATGATTTCCTTTAACGGTCCCCTGAAACAGAACCATGAGTTAAAATGTAGATTGGAAACATTATGTTTTAATGCTGAACCTGTTTGGTTGAATTCGGTTGGTCATAATGTTGTCCAACAAACTGTGATGTAACAAAACACCCAGAACGAAACAGCCTGAAAAGTGGGTTTTTGGTCCAAGTCCCAAAAAGACAAACCCGGTTCAGTAATCTAACTCTGTATTTTAGCACAGATGTTACTGCTGTTAAATCCATGTCTTGATTGTCATTGGGCGAACATTTCACAAACGATATGATAAACTACTTTCTCTATTTTTCTCATTTGCCACTTTTATGGCATGACATTTGGCCGGGTTGCTGAATTGTATCATATTTGTGAAAAATAAATCCTGCAGCATTACTTGCTTGTCAGTTAGCAGAAGTTTGATTTCCCATGTGCTCGCCTGAGACAGATAAGACTGTTTGGTTAAAATAGTTTAGTTTGCCTGTTTGATTTGGATTGTTTGGTTTGGTTTAACATTCTGTCCATCAAACATTGGTGGGAACCAAACATTGAGACCACATTTGGTGATTAATGGTGTGTGTATTTGGTATCTAATCAGTGTTGGCCAGCTGTCCTTTAAGCTTCATGTTAAGAGCTCTTAGTGTAATTAGTCAGTGCGACAGGAAAAGCGAATCTGCTAACGTGGCAAAAAGGCAACAATGGATCACTTTTGACTTGGTTTTATTCATTGATGTGAACTAAAGGCAAAGCAACCTCAAGTCAAATGTTACGATGTAATGGCTTTATTGTGGTGCAGAGCTGTGTTTTGGCTATACGAAAAGACAGGCAATAAAACTTTCAACAATGAAACATACAATACTTGGGACATACAAATGAATACAATGCAATGAAGTCCTCTGCCACCATAAGTGTATCAGGATTATTCAGTCGCTGGCTCAGTACATTTAGGCAGAGAGCAACTGCTGAATCTCTGTCTGATGGGATCGAGGAGGACGGGCAGATGAAATGTGTCTTTCCACTAGACTCACTAAACGTGTGCGTGCGCGTGCGTGCGTGCGTGCGTGCGTGTGTGTGTGTGTGTGTGTGTGTGTGTGTGTGTGTGTGTGTGTGTGTGTGTGTGTCCAAGTCCAAATTAAATATAAAGATAACTCCAGCTTGTCCTGGGATACAACCAGGCTACAGTGTCTGCAGACTGGATTTTTCCAGCAGAGTGTGTGTGTGTGTGTGTGGGTGGATACCCACAGTAGGTACAAGGAGGTGGTTGTTGTTGGAGTTTGGGTGGGGATGGGTGGGGGCAGCATTATGGGAAGTGTATGTGAAGGGGGGACAAGGGTGCAGGAGTAAAACAGGACTTGTCTGTTCCCCCAACTTGTGATTTCAGTCTGAGAACACGAACACACTAATGTGTGGATATATTTAAACATGCTTCCATCCATATCCAAAACGGAGCTCTACTAGGAACCCACTGCTAAGCTGTTGGAATTTAACAAGCAGTCTGTTCATGCTTTTGCTCCATTCTGACTCATCTCATGTTTCTGTACAGCTACATGCTACAGGTGGGTTTGTATCCAGTTTAAAACTGCTAACTAAGGTCCAGGTGTTTACTGGGCTCTGAATTCAAGAGTTCTTTTGAACCCGTGTTTTACACTGATCAAGTCTTCTGAACAGAGGGACATGACAAGAACAAAACTCCTAGTTTCTCAAAGGACAATAACATTTCTTGTGGCCCCTGAACATGATATAAAATGCATACATTATATTTTAACAATCTGTTGTCTATTTCATATTCAGTTTTGTGTGTGCACTCCTTAGTCATCAACATTTTGAAAACCCCTGGTAAAGGATGTTATCAAATCTGCCATATTAGGCTATGATATGTCATTAAGAAAAGTCATAAAATATAATGTAGAAAAGTCCTGGTAAAATGTGTCACAGTAAGAGTATAAAGTATAGCATGCCATAAAAAATGTCATTATATTGTCGTAAAAGGAAAAAAATCCATTAAAACTAAAGAAAATTGAGGATTTCATAAAGATGTCATGCACATTATAGTATAGTATATCATAAAATAGAACACAAATATTCAATAAAATAATGCTAGTTTAGTGTGTCACTAAAATAAAAAAAATATTGTTTGTCTTTAAAAAGACGAAGATAGAAATATAACTTTGCAAAGATGTTTTTAAATGTGTCCGCTTCATCGCCGCATGTTCTCAGTACAGTGTGTTTTCCTCTCTCAGGTTCATGTCCACGAGCCACCCCGTATCCGTCCACCTCTACTTCCTGTCAGACAAGTTCCAGGGCTACCTGCTGCGCCACGTGGCCATCAACCGAGCCTCCACCCAGCTGGAGAGCCTGGAGACCTGGGTGACCTCCAAAGACCACTACACCCCCGCCAGCCCCCCCCAACCCAACAACAGGCTGCAGCACATCCAGGTCAGCACACACAGTACATTGTTATGACCAGTAGGTGATATTATGTATGTGAAGTTCTGAGAAAATAGAAAGTCGTTTATTAACACAGCCAGAAAACTAGCTTGTTGACGTTCTCAGGGACCTAAACACTTCCATGACCCTCTCCCTGTTCTCCAGGTGGGGGCGGACTGGGACCCTAAGGAGCGTATCTTCAGGAACTGGGGGGGTCTGCTGGGCCCCAGGGACGAGCCGGTTGCCGTGCAGCGCTGGAGCCGCAGCCAGAGCAACCTGACGGCCACCGTGGTGTGGATCGACCCCACCAACGTCATCGCCGCCACCTACGACATCCTGGTGGACGCCTCCGCCGAGGTCACGCACTACCGGCCGCCCCTCAGCCCCCCGCTGAGGCCCGGCGTGTGGACCCTCAGGGTGCTGCACCACTGGAACCTGCTGGGCCAGACCAGCTTCATCATGGCCCCGCTCGAGTTCCACCGGCAGCAGCCCATTCAGCAAGGTGAGGGGGGGAGACACCCTAAATGCATCTACACATTAAATCATGACATCTAGCTGATGCTTTAATACTAACTCAATTAAAAGTGATCAACCAAGAAGATACAAACTTAGAACGGCAAGAAACGTACATAAGCCAAACCATGTCAAGTACTATAATATGTTTAGATAGATTTGAATAGCTAAGATGCAGACATAACAGGTCTACAGTGGAAGATGTCTAGACTTTCAGCAGCCCTGATCAGCCGTCTTTAACCTCAGGGTCAGGGGGGCCGCCAGGGACTTTGGGCTCCATGAAAAGATATCACATTGGGCCCCACCACCAGGCACAGGCCACGCCAACCAAGCACAATGCTGTAACCACACCTCCAGAACCCAACCGACTCAGTTATGCTTTAAATAACTCTACCTGTACAGGCTTGCTCTATCTTGTAGTCCAATACTAACTGCACAATATTTACTGACACTGAGCGGTGAACATATAACACTGTGAAGACGTGCAACATTCTGCTGCAGTAGAATTCACTCTTTGATATAACACTAACAGTCATCTTTTATGGTGTCCATGCCTTTTTAATAACATTTTTGAATGGAACATTCATAAATCAAAATAAATATAACTTAAATATACATGACCTCGTAAATTAAAATAAAGTGAACATTAACACCAATATTATCATTTATAAAATGCTATAAAAAAATAACATAAGCAGCAGATTTTTTAATTAAATATACATACCAACTACAAAATAAGCGGGTATTAAAGTGTAAACGGACACCAAAACAGAAATGGAATGAAAAGGCCTGATGGTGGTGCTAAATCAGAGCAAAACTGGGTGACATACTGTCGCCCTTTAGTCCCTCTCTCTTGTCTTTCTCTCCTTTCTTTTTTGAAAGCCTGACTTTGTTAGTCGTTGAGACATCGTACACATGTAAGTACTCGCATCCCTGCTCACATGCTCTTACTCTGCTAGAAAATGTGGTGCCGCACTGCGTTTGGAGAGAGGACCAAACCATTACATGTAAATAGAGGGGGGTGTACAAAGGCTTTGGATAATGAACTTTTCGAACAAAAATAAGTTAAATGAATCGTAAGTTTAGTGAGTACATTATCAATATAACGTTATATTAATGTTAGTGATTGATGATTGATGAAAGGTTACTTAAAAATGTTTTCTTAATGTTCTACATTTTTTGGGGCCCCTGTCAGTCACGGGCCCTTAGAATCGTCCTAACTTTTCACCCCCTTACCACGCCCCTGCTCAGGGTAACAATAGCCCCGCACAAAAATAATCTACTTCTTCTTAATATTTACCGAAGACTGACTGTTACAAATGTAAAGATGTCGGCCAGCTGTGATTGGTTGCTCCTCGTCACATGGCATGTGGTGCGGGGCTACTGTGTTCAAAAAGTGAATCTGGGCACAGCCGTTACTGCCTGAAAAACATGAATCTGGAGGTGCAGCACCACTCCTACTCTCCCTGTGATATTTCCCAGTGAACTCTTAAGTGTTTTTTGCAGTTGTTCCTTTTGTGCTGCAAGGGTCTGGGCAGAGTTTGTTGAATGCTGTACAATCTGTAAAGCCCCCTGAAACAAATGTGTAATTTCTGATATTAGGCTGTGTAAATCATGTAGGACACTTAGGATCAAATATACTGTCAAAAATGAAAGGCAGACTGACTTTATTTGCAGGACTTGAATTATTGAATACATATTTAATTGTTTATTAGCTCTTTTGTCAACATGCCTTAAACATGTTGCAATAACCTTTTGGTGAAATAACGTTGAGGTAGATTTAAGAGGATAGGAGCTAATAAATGTATTTTATTCATACATTTTTCGATTTCTTTCAGCATTGTTTCTGATTATTCATGTACTGTCTTGCTATGGTTTAGGAACTTTAGGTTGTTGAATATGTTCAAATAAATATTTGTATTGGTGCATCCCTTATTACAGTATATAGCATTGTATAGCACATTTCAGACGTTAAAAAAGTCCTTATTACATGGTCCAGTAACTTGTATTGTCTATAAGCATCGTTTCGTGGAGTGACGTAGTACTACTATTCTGCTAGTCAGTAGAATATCACTAATGTGGCACAATGCCTGCAGACCCCCTTGAAAACACATGTTGAACGGGTATTTAAGAGCAGCACAGGGGTCAATGTAGTCTTTATGTCAAAAGCTAATACTTAAATTACACACACAGAGCAGAGGCCCTTCCTGTCACAGCTGTCAACACCACACACACACACACACATATTTATAGTGTCAGTATCCAGTCACACACACGGTCACCTCTGTCCCAAATTAGCTTCCCGCTGAACCTCCTCGTGTGTGTGTGTGTGTGTGTGTGTGTGTGTGTGTGTGTGTGTGTGTGTGTAGATAACTAAGTAAAGCCTGGGATATGAATAGATGGTGATGTTTTATTGGCTGCTGTCATAAAGGGAAGATGGAGGGTGACGTGATCTGATCAGAGTGTGTGTGTGTGTGTGTGTGTGTGTGTGTGTGTGTGTGTGTGTGTGTGTGTGTGTGTGTGACATCAGGTGCCTGTGTGTTAAAATATAACATGTTCACTTCTGGACTGTCTTTGTTTACTTCCTTAACATAATGACATCACTATGTAACACTCGCGCTTCTATTGGCTTCTGCTCCAATACATCGTACATCATAGGCTACAGGGTGGGACATCTTTAAGTGGTTGACCAATCTCAGCAGAACCTACCACCTAACCAATCAGAGCAGACTGGGCTCTGGTTTCAGACAGAGGGGGAATTTTGAACTTTGGGATTTTAGCCTTTGCTGAACATTAACATGCACAACACATATACACAACACACAAAAGGGAAAAAAGCATAATAGGGCCTCTTTGAAGCATGCAAACACGTCACAGTAGAGGCACCACACACCAACATGAACCTGAACATTTGTATAATAGGGCCCCTTTAAAGAAAAGAATCAATAATGTCATTTACAATTTTTTTGTGGTCAATCGATCGACTTCCAATGTCAAAACATGTTATGTGGCCCAATATCACATAATACAAAATGGTCTCCCTCTGTCCTTCGACACTCGCATTAGACTCCCATAGAAACCCTACACTGGATGGCGAAAAACTATTACAAACCTCTGGTATAGCAACATAACAACATTACCAAACAAATGAAGGTGATAATGGATCCAGCAGGATGTCAAAAAGCGTGTGCATCATTAAAAGGTTTTTCTAGTGCAGAGTGTGCTCTCCTTTTTCACCACTCTTCTCTCCTCTCCCCTCCCCCCTCCCCTCCCCCCTCTCCTCCTCCCTCCAGAGGACACCCTGCGGCTGCACAGCGGCCCGCCCAAGAACTCCTACATGGAGCAGAGCTTCCACGGCCTGAACCCCGTGCTGCGGCTGCCGGTGAGTCTGGGGGCAGTGGAGGAGGCGGAGGCCAACGCCGGCCTGACGGGGGTGCCGCTGCGTCGCTGGCTGGACCGCCTGCTGGAGGGCCACTGGTCGGCCGCGGATGTCTGCTCCATGGGCCCCAGCGTGTGTCCCATCATGCAGCGCTGCAAGCTCACCCCCTGGAGCTCCGCCAGCCCCGACCCAAAGTCTGAGCTCAGCCCCCCCAGAGAGGACGGGAGGATCAGGTAGCAGACGTACGGACTGAGGGAGGACACAAGGAACACATGAAGGAAGACACACGTCCTGTCTGATATTTATTTATTTAAAAGTGTGTGCAACGTTACAGTGAAAGGGATTAATGAAACTCTGGAGGCAGCGACGGGTAGAAGAGAGGAAGCATCTCCTTCAGTCCTCCGTCAGTCTGCTGCTCTCATTGTTGCTTGGGACATCATGCTGTGTGCGAGTGTGAATAAGTGTGTGTGGACGCGGTGTGTCAGAAGAACTCTATACCTCCTGATGTGAGCGTTTCCCTGGGGGAAGGTAGGCAGGTGTTACATGTTCAGATGCTGAAATATAACAGTTGGTCCTTGTAGACCAATTCATACTTTCTGTGTCCATGAAGCCCCCTGGAAGAGCGCCTGGCTTTGAGCTCATTTGTCTCTTGGCCAGGCGGTGGAATTATAACGTTCCTGTCTCAAGATGACGTGCAGCACACCTCTAGCTGGAAGAAACAGGAACAAATGAGCAAGCAATAGAAATATGTCATATTTATTTTGTATTATTTATTTGGTGCCAAAATGACCATTTAATTCAAAAGTGTTCGAAACAAAGAACCGTCTGAATCCTTCAGTCAGCGTATTTTATTGGACTTTACACACGTTTTGAGTCAGTGGCTAATATTTCATATGCTGGAATTTGCTTTGACAAAACCATCTGCCTTGGTTGTGCGGTGTCTAACGGTTACAACATTTTGTATAATTGGTCTAAAACAAACAAATGGTATCGGTTATAATGAAATGATTGGATGTAAAACATGTAATGATATACCTATCAGCAGTAAACAGAGCACAAGTTAAGCCTTGGAAGGGAATAGTGTTCCGTATGTCTGAACGCAGAGCCAAAAAGGTACATTTAAAATAAGTTATGCAGATAAATAAGTTAGATAAATTGATAATTGAATGTGATAAGAAGAGATTTGTTCCACAATTAATATTCCTGTATTAAGAATATCAGATTGTAGTACTCTGGAAAGTTAATGGGCAAAAGCTAATTCTCGAAACATTTTTGGTTCCTTCCATACTAAAAAAAAAGATATACCCATGCATAAAGTGTTTCACTGAGAGTTGAGTTTGAGTGTAGTGCGGGGGAGAGGAGACCACCGACACAGGGTTTGCACCTTTCGATTTCCATGCTGCTCTGTGATGGACATTGTGCCAAGACGTTAAATATTCATAGGCTTGCACCAGTTAGGATGAAGGTTACACTGTGTGGCTTTTAAGAGCAGTGACGCATAAGAGGCTTATGTAAACAACAGCTTTAGTAACGGTTTTGTAAAGACTTGGCTAATATTTTCAGTTTAGTCAGACACTGAACATAAACAATACTGTTTGTGAAAACAAATCTGAAAGGTTGGTTAACTGGATTACATGTCAGTTCAGTCTCATTCGATAGAGTTTGGAATTGTAGCTACATAAGATTTTATTTATTAATCTTCAGTTTTTTTATGGATTACACAAACTACGTTTAAAAAATAATTCAGCTTTAGATGAGCCAGGCTAGCCTTTCCCACCTGCTTTCAGTCTTTATGAGATGATCATATTTTTTTGTTAATTTACAGCAAGAAAGGGAATAAATGTTCTCCTGAAAATGTCCACATATTACTTTTCAACCCCACCCTACAAATGTTACTTGTGTTAGCAAATAACAACTAACAAAGCTTGATCCTCGCTGGTGCAATCCATCTTTTGTTTGATACTATAACAACTGATATTTACTATTTTTTGATAAATCATTTCAATGTGTGTAGTTGCCATGTGACTATTATTGGGACCAAAACTGGGGAGGAGTGTTTATGTTTTGTTTTAACCATGAGAGTGAAGCTGAGAATTGTTGTTCTGTGACAGTCAGCACTTTACGTATAGCATATGGTCACAAAAAGGATTGTGACTATTATATATAAATTATTATTTGAAATGGACGCCTGGTGCAGATGTTACCAGATGTTATGTTTCAGCACAGTGTTGGTGGGTGTAGCCCTGAAAGAGCCATCTTCTGTTAAATATATCAGACATTTACTGCCGCTAGATTAAGGGTTCAAATGACAGCAACAGGTCTGGTTATGTTTTAACCTTTGGATTTCTGAAATAGACGGAGGACATTTCCCTTGTTGTGAATCCTTTACTTTTATTATGTAAAGCATAATATAAAAAAATAGGTTCACCTGTAAGGGAGATTATTAGGAAAGATAATATGCGAGAATGAGGGCAAGAGCACCAATAAATAACTGAAATTACTAAATAAAAACAGTATTTTGCTTAACATTCAAGACGGTAGCCTAACTTTGAAATTGTTCTTTATGGTTTTGTGTCAACAAAATACTAAGATTTATTCATGGAAAACCCTATTGCTGAATTAAATCTGTATTTATTTCGGTTCTGGGACAAAAGCTGTAAAACAAAGCGGGCTCTTGTTTTGAAATGTAGCATGAGGGGTATATAGGTCTAAAGGAGACGTTCACCACAAAGACGTGAAAAAACCGTTCGTTAATCCAACAGTCATTTGGTTTAAATGCCGCATCATTCGATTCACACAAAATCTTCGGTTTTAAATACATTTCTTATGGACAGAGTTTTCAGAATGATTTTTTTGTAAAATGTAAACATTATTTATTAATTAACACACACATACAATAATTTTGCCTTTTATGCTTCATTTTTGCATCATGTCAGTCTCAGAGAAAGTCCTGAATGTTAAAAAGACATTTTATTTTCTTTGCTGCACAATGTTAATTTGAATATTAAGAGCCATTTTATGTCCGATATGTACTTTTCATATAACGAGTGAGTCGATGTAATTCAGTATTTTGTAAAATACTCTGACGGTGTACAGTTTCTAAGTTAAGATGATGATGGTGCCACAGAAGTCATGTGACTGTTTATAAGAATTTTTAAATGTTGATAAAGTTTTCAGATTCTGTAATTATTATTTCATATGTTTTTCTCACACTTAAATTCAGTTTGTTGCTTTTATTTCCAGTCCAACCCTTTTTGGACCAAGGGTCAAGTGCCATTTTTGTCTGATGTGTTTGTTTTTCTCTCTCTCTCTCTCTCTCTCTCTCTCTCTCTCTCTCTCTCTCTCTCTCTCTCTCTCTCTCTCTCTCTCTCTCTCTCTCTCTCTCTCTCTCTCTCTCTCTCTCTCTCTCTCTCTCTCTCTCTCTCAGTGGGAGTAGTGCTGTGCCTTAGATGTTATCATGTTTTAGGAAATGGTTTCTGAAAGCATCAAAAACTCTAAATGTCCAAAAGCCAAAAAAAAAGTAGTAAGAATTTCTGTGAATGCCTTATAAATGACCTTAGCGATTTTGAAGTACATTTTTTGAAAATAAAACTGAATCTCCCTTTATTTTGTGCCTGTCGATTTATTTCCGATTGATGTATAAACAGGTCATTCCGGTGTGGGTCAGAGCGAGGGCATCATGGTGAAAAACCTCAAAGACTGTAATGTAACTGCAGTCACATTTACTCTTCCAAAAAGGTACTTAGGTTTTATTTTCAAGCTACCTCATAATGCCTATATATACTTTTAATTAAGGAAGTATTTTGGAGGAATTGTATTCATTTAATAAAGTATTTTTACATCATTTTACTGCTACTAACAACTCAGTTTTATCTGCATATTTATAAGATAAGGGACAAATCTGTTTAGCAGACCCCAGGTGTCGCCTCCTCTGTGGGTCCCAAACCCCATGCTGGGAACCACTGCACTAGAACACCAAATGTGGATTTATTCACTTTTAAATAGACCCTTACTGTGGGGGAAACTTCTGAAGCAATTGGAGTCAGGACTCAGAGAGACACGAGGAGAGCTGGAGCTTTGATGGCAAACACTGATGGTTTATTTGGAGCTTCGGCCGGAGAATTCACAAGACATGTCACAGGCCCCAAGTTGACCACACGGTTGAGATGCCACAATCAATTCTGAAGAACTCTTCTGTAGTTCCAGGTTTTAACTAGTTCAGAGTGTAATAATCAACATTCTTCATCAGCGAGACTAAACAAATATGGACCCTGAATCTAAATGAAGCTTAGCGCAAGTTCAATAAGGAAGACCTAACACGAGTCACTTACACGTCACTCGATGGCTCCCTTCCCCCCTCATTAAATATGAGGGCGTCACCCTCCAGCAGCCAATGGCTGCACATGCTAAATTCCTTAAATGCCTGCTCTTCCTCCCCATCAGTTGTCATTTGCAGATGACCGCAACCCGCCTCCACCCCTCTCGCCTCCAGTCTTCTCCAGGACAAAGCTAAACCTTCCTTCTTCAGACCGATCCCACCTACTCAGCACCACCACCAGTGTCTAGACCCCGGGGATTTCATCGGAGCGGTGCTTTCCCTCCTGGATGATTATCCTGCAAACCGGGGCCTAATCGCCAAAACACCATTACATTCTCCTGTTGTATTATCATGGCAATCATTTCATTCATATGACGTGTAAACAATAAATATGTAATTCTTACATCACGTCTCTCCGGTTTGAACTAGAGCTGTCGTCCATAGAAAAGAATGTGCGCCAGGGAACCTACGTTCCTGAGAAAAGAAGGGCTTCGAGATGTCCCTGAACAATAAACTACCTCATGTCAGCTTGTGCTCGGTCATAAGCTGGCAACAACAATGCTCCCAAGCTGCCCCTCCTTAAAAGAAATAGCAGCAATACCCAAGGCCGTAGAACTATGCCATGGGAAAAGAGACACTAAACTAGAAAATGATGAACTGGGTCGAAGGTTGAATACCTAAGCAAATTATTCCCCAACACTTACAAATACACTTATGTCATTTTAAAGATTTACATTATCAGGGGTCTATTTTAAAAGGTAATGAAGGAGATACAAAGACATTTGTTGATTTTGGGTTTGTTAACCAGTTTAGCCCTGAGCCTGTTTTTCAGGTCTCAGACTCGAAAATGACATTCCCAGAACAAATGACCATATCTTCCCTTCTAAAAGGGTTCAATTAATAATCTTTTTTCTCAAAGTAATGATAAACCTGTGAGTTTGATGTAGAAGAGTCAGAATCAATATATATGTTTTTTATTTTAAAGAAAATTCAGATTGAACATAGTAAAAACCTGTAAATTATAGTGTCCGTCCAAAAGGTTTTTTTTACTTACAGTGAAAACTACCCTTGGATGATGGGTTAGGAGACTAAAAGCTTTAGGAATCCAAAGTACAACATATAATAAGTACCCTGTATCAAGATTGATGCAAAACAAGTGACATTTGACCTTTTTAGAGAGGTTTAGCAAAAAAAACTGGGGGTTTTACCGTTTCTCTGGAACCCGTTGGTCGATTTTGGTGATTGACATCTCTTTCTGACCGTTAGAGCCAATAGAATCGAAGGGGAATCTCCCCACATACACACTTGGTAAAACAAAAAGGTGGGGGCTTCGCGCACATAGTTTTGCTCCAGAGTGAAGCTGTCTCTAGGTCTGACATCTCAAAACTGAAAAGCAGATTTATTTCTCATGGATTATCAGAAATCATTAGTGATGGTTCATCTCATGAGGCTTCATCATGGGCTTCATTTGAACACAAACCCCCCTGTTGGTCAAACTGTGTAAAACAGGCAGATTGGACATCTCAACAGCTCTATCTCATACCGAGTTCCCAATGATTAACGCCTTAGAATAACTCTAAACAACGAACATTAAATCATATTTTCATGTTAACAATATTGTGTTTGTTCCAGTTTAATGATTGTGATTGAAAAGCCTAAGGAGGCTGGTAAACATTGCAAAGAGGGATTTGTATTCATTAATAATATTCGTAAACTTAACCATGTTGTAGCATGAGAAAGGCTAAACCATATCAAAGAATACATTTATTAACTGCATTATCTCATTTAGCTGTAGCTTTTATAAATAAAAAAAGACGCATTGAGCAGTCGTTGAACCAGGGACCCTGCGGTTGTGAGTCAACTGCTTTCCAGCTGAGCCACAGCCCACACACTGAATCTACGCCTACTTGAACAAACTATAGTTTATTTATTCCTGTATTAATTCATTTATTTATTTATTCATGTTTTTATTCCTACTATTTATGCTTTAATTTATTTGTACTTATGACATGTTCCGACCTCTAAGTGAGGGTCTGTGCTCTCTTAATTCCATCATGTCACCGGGCCCGGGTACAGGAGGGGTAATGTTCATTATACATCCATGGCAGTGATGTGCGGTGAGGTTCATGGCTGGTGAGGCACTAGAGGCTTCTCAATACTCAAATTTCCCCTCCTCGATACTTAGACCCGCCCACAGGAGATGCGAGCGGAGGACCGAGGAGGGGAACCGAGGAGAGAGGAGGGGAAGCAGCAGACGTTTAAAGAAATGAGAACTCCTCTCCTCTGAGCGGTCATTTTAAAGCGACGTCCGTTCATTATTACGTGGCAACAGCTGCATCAGCTGTCGAGTGTTTTGTCATATTTTATAATCTCTGTTAGATCATCTGAACATTGTTCCCCCACATATTTACTTTGAATTCATTGAGAGTGCGGTATAATGAGACAATACCAGGCTACAGATGCGGACACACAGACACACAAATATATTTATATAAATATATGCAATTTAAAGTATGAGAGCACTCTCACAATAACGTAACACAATCAGAGACTGGATATACCCCCCCCCCTCTCTCTATAGTCGCTGAAATGGGGAATTGAAATTACGGGCCAAAAGTTGTATTTGCAAGTATTAAAAGTAAGGACATCAAACCAACTGAGACCCGTCTGTCCGCCGCATCTACGCACTGTACCACACACACCTACACACTGTACCACACACACCTACACACTGTACCACACACACACCTACAGCTCCTAAAGCATAATCAGCCGTTGTGTATTTTATTATGTGAAGCACTAAATGGTTTTAGAAAAATATCGACTCTTTGTTTGTAGATATCTACTAAACTAAAGCAAATAAAGAGAGTAGGCATGTTATACTGAGTGATATATATTTTACACACTGCTCTGCTTTCTGCAGGACCTCACAGCTGTTCTCACTGTAAACATCGCGTTGCGATGAGAGCAGTTTCTAAAATAATATCCAGGGGATGCATGCAGAGCTGTCATTGGCTGAGATAAGTCCGGCCGTGCGTCACGCCTCCACCGTTCCCGGAAATGCATCCGCGGAGGAGCCGTGGAGGAACCATCAGTGTATCCTCGGTTTTTGCTCCTCCAGAGAGCCTCCTCGACGCTCGATCACGTGCGCCCCCTTCAGTGCGGCAGAGGTTATGGCTGCCTCCCCTGGTGCTTTTTTCATTGCCGTTGTATGATGAGACCAGCGAGCCTAAATATCATAAGTGAAATAATTTATTTAGAGACTATGGATGGCGAGGATACATGTAATAAAGAGATCTACAAACATTACATTTGTGACCTACAGTGAGATGGTAACAGGCATGCGCTTAGGGCCTGCTTTCCAGACAGTTTCTGTGGGGTGACGCATTCTGAGTTGAGGCAGATCTCATCTGCGCCTCACTTTACCCCACAGTAACGGCCCGTCCACACACAGGCATGAAAAAAATCTTGATGCCGGGCGTGTCTGAAGCTTGGCGATTTCACACGCCCAAGGCGACCAACAACCAATCAGGAATCTCCCGCCCGCCCCTGGGCATACACCTAATTATATTATATATATTATTATTATATATTATATGTTATGCTACATTACTAGCTGTCCATTCAATGTTAAAATGAAGTAAACTGGATATAAACTCCCCAAACAGGTGAAAACCTACCAGTTTCACCAACTGTCTCTGCAAAAAGTTGAACATTGCTCAACTTCTGATGCTCACGATGCTTGCAAAGCCATGCTCCGCTCCCCACAATGCAGTTTGGCGAAGATTAAAAATCTTCTACGTCACCCTATTCGAGTGAATGAGCGAAGCTTTGAAAGATTTTTTTTTACATTGCATTTAGCTGACGCTTTTATCCAAAGCGACTCACAATGAGTACATTCGACCAGGAAGACACAACCTTGAAGAAAACAGAATCATATAAGTACATCAGGTTTCATAGAGCCAATCATTTCAAGTGCTACTCAACTGGCTATAGATAAGCCAGTCCTTTATTAGTATATAAGTGCTCTGTTAGCAGTTCTTTGTTAGTAATTCTATCGCTCGAGGTGGAGTCGAAAGAGATGAGTTCTCAGTCTGCGTCGGAAGGTGTGTAAGCTTTCTGCCGTCCTGATGTCAATGGGGAGCTCATTCCACCATCTTGGAGCCAGGATAGCAAACCCACGTGTTTTTGCTGATGGGAACTTAGGTCCCCCTTCGCAGCGAGGGTGCAGCGAGTCGTTTGGCTGATACAGAGCGTAGAGCACGTGCTGGGGTGTACAGTTTAACCATGTCCTGGATGTAGGAAGGGCCAGATCCATTTGCAGCATGGTACGCAAGTACCAGTGTCTTGAAGTGTATTCTAGCAGTTACTGGAAGCCAGTGGAGGCAGCGGAGGAGCGGCGTGGTGTGGGAAAACTTAGGAAGGTTGAAGACCAGACGAGCCGCTGCATTCTGGATGAGCTGCAGAGGTCGGATGGCACATGCAGGTAGACCAGCCAGGAGGGAGTTGCAGTAGTCTAGGCGTGAGGTGACGAGAGCCTGGACCAGAAGCTGGGTCGCTTTCTGGGTCAGCTGGGGACGTATCTTCCTGATGTTGTAAAAGCGTGTATCTGCAGCAGCGGGTTGGAGCAGCGATGTTTGCAGTGAAGGACAGGTTGTTATCTAGGATCACACCCAGATTCCTTGCAGTCTGAGTCGGGGAAACAACAGAGGTGCCGATGTTGATTGTCAGGTCAAGAGAGGGACAATCTTTTCCCGGAAGGAAAAGCAGTTCAGTTTTGTCAAGGCTGAGCTTGAGGTGATGAGCAGACATCCACTGAGAGATGTCAGCTAGACAAGCAGAGATGCGTGCGACGACCTGGGTCTCTGAGCGGGGAAAGGACAGGATTAATTGGGTGTCGTCAGCGTAGCAGTGGTATGAAAAACCATGCGGGCTAATGACTGATCCGAGCGAGTTTGTGTACAGGGAGAAGACACGTCATGCCTGTGTGTGGACGGGCCGTAACTGGCTTGAGCGCACTCACAAAATAAGTGCCCGCGTTAAATTAGTGCCCGCGCTCCAGCCAGTTACTGTGAGTTTACGAGAGGCAGAGCTCGTCCCTGCCTCACTTCTCATCGCTACCCGTAGTTGTAGCTGTAGTGTTGTCATTTGGTATGTGTATCTTGCTTTGTTATAGACAACTCAGGAGCGAGTATCGTTAACTGTGCTTTATTCCCGCTCTGTACTACCTAATAACTGGTGTCACACATATAGTATGTCACAACATTACATCCCTCCCTTATTTCAGATGAACATTGAGTTTTGATATTAACGAAATGTAAATAAGAATTTCAGTAAGAAAGGTCTCTTATTCTTAGTAATCAAATAAAGAAATGAATATCTCAATGTTTTAACTTAAATAACTGAGTCTTCTTTGTCACTAGCAAAAATGTCCTTTTTGTAATTGTTCAACTATCTGCAGTCTCTTGACTTCTTTAAGTCATATTTCAGCAATGAGACGTTGTGGTGGTCTCCTGTTTGTTCTGCTTGAATATCTGGTTGGAACAAGGCCTTTGGGGTTGATATTCTTGTTTTGGAGCTGATGAGTTTCCTCATCTGGTGGGTCAGGAAGTTGGAGATCCAGATCATCCTCTTTGTCAGTCATTCCTGAATCAGATCCAATAGGAAATGAAGGTGGGAGCAGTTTGGAGTGGGAGGAGTTTCATGTTATCTCATGTCCTGGGCGAGCTGCTGTCACCATTGATCCTCTGGGATTCATGAGGAGTCATGAGCTTGCCTTTGATATTCTGACGGCATAGCACAATGTCACCTGGTTTGAGGATAGAAGGTCGAGCTCTGTTTTTGTGGTCGGCATGCTCTTTCATGCGCTGCTTGGCACGCTGATCAATATCTTGGAGTTTGGTGTCAGGTGTGTGATGTTGAGTCACATGAAGAGCGGGGAGAGTGGTGATGAGTTTTCTACCAAACATTAACTCGGCTGGAGTCAGCTGTGTAGTACCGTGTGGGGATGCACGGTAATATCTAAGAAAACTGTAGAGGTTCTGTTTCCATGGTTTTCCTTCAGTGTGTGTGGCTGTTATTGTTTTCTTCAATGTTTTCATGAAGCGTTCAGATTCTGCATTAGCTCTCGGCCAATACGGTGTTATTTTTCTGTGTTTGATTCCAAGATAGTGGCTGAAATCTTTGAACGGCTGTCCATTGAATGGAGGTCCATTATCTGTTCTCACCACATGTGGGATACCATAGGAGGAGAAGATTCTGTCCAGTTTGGGAATCAATGTAGTGGCTGCTGTGGACTTTAGTATCTCAACTTCGGGGAACCTGGAATACTCATCAATAACCACAAGCAGGTAATCACCTGATGGGAAAGGTCCTGTAAAGTCAATAGAAACATTTTGCCATGGACCTTTGGGAAGTTCAGACATATTAAGTGGTTCCATGTGATTCTGGGAGGTTGCTGCTTGACATGGTATGCAATGTTTTATCATCTTTTCCACCATTTCATCTATGCCTAGAAACCATACCTTTTCTCTTACCAGTTGTTTGGTCTTAACAATGCCAAGATGAGCGTCATGGGCCAGACTTATTGCCTTACGTTGGAGAGAGGTAGGTAGCACAAGTCGTGTTCCTCTGAGAATGACATTCTCTCCAGCGTTGACTGTCAGTTCGTTTGGTAGGCGGTAGAGTGCTTTCAGCATTGGATAATCAGTGTAGTCTGAGTCCTGTGGTGCATGTCTCCAGTGTCCTGCGCTCAAAAAATGCATCACTTTACCTAATGTAGGATCATTCTTTGTTTCTGTTTGAACTTCTTCGTGTCATTGCCTTTGGAACAACATTGTCAATGACAAAGATGACATATTCCTCAGCCATGCGAGACGATCTGCTTGCTATGTCTCCCTCAATAGGATGTCTGGACATGTAATCGGCAGGGTTATCTTTTCCAGCTTTGTACTTGATAATGTAGCTGTATGGTTGTAGTCTTAGCCGCCAGCGTTCTAACCGAGCTGGGAGTGTGGCTTTCGGGTTGTTGAAGATCAGTTCAAGCGGTTTGTGATCTGTGATAACAGTGGAGTGTGACCCATAGAGATATAGGTGGAAGTGTTCACATGCCCAGAGGATTGCCAGAGCTTCTCTCTCCGTTTGAGAATAGCGCTGTTCCGCTGGTGTGAGTGCTCGGCTGGCATATGCAACAATGTGGTCATTACCCTCTTTGTCAGGGCTGTGCTGGCTGGGTATGGCACCTAGACCAACAGGCATCAACCAGGCATCAACCAGTAGTTTGGATTTCTTCCTTGGGTCAAAGTAAGCCATTGTAGTGTTTTCCATCAGCTCTGATTTTAGCCTCTCCATTGCCGACTGTTGTTGTGGTCTCCATGACCAAGTAGTGTCTTTTTTTGTTCGTTGACGTAAAGGTTCAGAGATCGTGGCATAGTCATAAATGAAATGTGAGCAGTATGTTATCATCCCGAGCAGACTGCGAACCTCTGATGCGTTTTGGGGTGGAGGAAGGTTCTTGATGGCAGTGATCTTTTTAGGATCTGCAGATAATAATAATAATAATAATAATAATACATTGCATTTCAAAGCGCTTTTCCAGGTGCTCAAAGACGCTTTTACAGTGGTGATAAAACATGATAAAATAGAATTTAAAAGTTATTAGAACAAGATAAAATAACATTTAAAAGTTATTAAAACAGCAATACAACATAATTCACAGATTAAAAGCCAGTCTGAAGAGGTGTGTTTTGGTCAGTGTTTTGAAAGTGGGGGGGGTCGGTGCAGTCTCTGATGTGTTGTGGGAGGGAGTTCCAGAGGGTGGGGGCAGCGATGGAGAAGGCTCTGTCCCCCCAGGTTCGGAGCTTGGTTTTCTTGGGGATAGAGAGGAGGTTCGCTTCTGATGAGCGAGTGAATATGCCTTTTGCAGAAAAAATATAGCCAAAGAACTCAAGTTACTGTATTCACATTTATCAGCATTGCCATTGAGTGTGATGTTTTTCTCCCTCAGTGGCAGAGTTAATGCCAAAGTTCAGTCTGGTGTACTTCCAGAGGCCAGTGTGTGTAGTGAAGGTGGTGATATACCTTGAATCTGGATGTAGCTCAAGTTGATGGTATCCAGCATTCAGATCCAGCTTGGAGAATACTACAGCTCCATTTAGGTCGTAGATGAGGTCATTTACAGTTGGTGTGATGTGGCGCTCTCACTGTATTGCTGTGTTCGGCAGGCGCATATCCACACAGATGCAAACTTTGTCAGGGTTCTTTGGTTTTGGTGTAGCAACTATCGGAGACACCCATGGCGTTGGGCCGGTGATTCTCTCGATGACTCCTTTTTCCTGTAGCTGGTTTAATTCGGATTCCACTCTTTTTCTCATGTGGAAAGGAATCCTCCTGTGTGGCTGTGTCACAGGTTGCACTGACTCATCAATGTGTAGCTTCACTTGAACATCTTTGAGTTTTCCCATGCCTTGAAAGATGTCTTGGTACTCATGGAGGAGCTGGTTTGGGGATGAAATAGGCATTTATGTGGACATAGAGTTTACAACTTTCAGAAGTCCTAGTTCTGTTGCTGTCTTTCGACTCAGCAGTGAGCCATGGTCACCCTGTATCACACAGCTGCATTTACTGTGGAAGTAGTTGAATGGACTGCAGCTTTACATTTTCCTCTCAAATGAAGAGCAGTGGATGAGCCATAGGTCTAGATCTTGGCAGCAGATGGTTGCAGTTCACAACTGGCTTTTAGCTCTTCATAGGAAACATCATCTAATATGTTCACTGTCGCACCAGAGTCAACAATAACGTGTATTACTGTGTCCACAATTTTTATTTGTGTACGTTTGTGTCCTGCTTTGTCTTGCAGTGTGCATACAACATACACATAGTAATCATCTGCTGAGCTGTCTGGAGTGTCTGGTCTCTGTGTCTTTTGCTCAGTTTGTTTCTGCACTTAATGCACTTTGTATTTTGGTCGGTAATGTTGTTGTTTTTCTGCAGCTTTAGGGGTATAATCTTTGTTTTGTGATCTGCAGCATCTTTGGAAATGATTCTATTTTCCACATGCTTTAAAATCTTTCCCCTTTGCTGGGCAGTTTGCTTGTCCTCCCTCATGAGGAAAATGTCCACCACAGTTGTTGCAGGTTTTGTATTCACGCTTCACATTATTATATTTATTGAATTGTTTATGACTTTGGAAGCTTTTCTTTTGTACAGCATGCACTGGGAATTCTTTTTGTGATCTTCCTGTCTCCATACCTGCAGCTTGTTTGTCTGACAGTTCTTGAGCTCTGCCTGCATCCAGTAGTTTTTGAAGTGTCATATCGCTGTCATTTAGCGCGTAAACATTACCATTGTGGACGTAATAGAGAAGCAAACGAAGCATATCTGAAAGTCCAAGCCTGGACGGCAAAACTTTATACCCAGTATATTGCCATAAATATGATGATGAATTATCAGTAAACATTTCTACGTGACACAAAGACATTGGATTAACTTTGAGCAGAATTTTTATTACGTTGAACACAACTTTTGATCCCAAATCAAAAAAGGTAAGACGTAATTATTGTAATATTTTTGAAACCGGATGTTGTTTACTTTCTCTTTTCTGGCTGATAGCTCCAGGAATTCGGGGTCGTACAGTGATGACATTACATGTGTGGAATCTGTGGAGTCTCAGCTTTAATTGGATATCTTGTTTGTGCAGTTAAGATAAGTAATAAGGGCATTTCTACCGTGAGTGCTGTGCAAAAGTCCGTTAGCATTAGTCAGCATTTTTTCGCTCCATGCTAATTCAGAGTCTTGGTATTACTCTTGTGTTTCTTTTAGCTAAACATGGTTCATATTGTCAGTTATTTAGCTGAGTTTCTTATCGTTAAAAGGGTTTGAAACATTAATAGTTTCATAAATGTGAAGAAGCCCTGAGACATAGTCCCATAAAAAAACGGTGGGAGGGGTCCACTGGGGGGACCCTCGGGCTTAAGAGGTTAACTGTGCTTTATTCCCGCTCTGTCCTACCTAATAACTGGTGTCACACATTCCGGGTATCCACAACTCCGGACCAAATAGTATGTCACAACATTACAGTAGCGGAGCTCGGTACATTTGCTGATTCTGACTATAAAAAGCGATTGGAATCATACATAAATCACATTTACAACACAGATCAGTGGAGACATTTTATTATTATTACTATTTAGTTTTTCTTTAATTGTTTTTCCGTTACATTGGAGTATGACAGGTGAGGCTCTGCCTCCCCTGACTGCACGTCGCTGATCCATGGGTATGAGCGTTGTGGTTCAACCAGAGCCATTTAATAGAAGAGTTACGACATCTCCGTTCACTCCAATGGACCACTTTTTTACAGCAATGGCGGATCGTGGAGCCTCTCAATCGTTTCCCGGAAGTTAGCGCCAAGGCTAGCAGAGCTGTGGAGTTGCAGCATAATACACCGTTCGTGACGGACTTTTAAAGGTAAGAAGAAGTTTAAAGATTTATATTGCGGATATTATCAGTACATCTGATTCAAATGAACATGTGTATTAAAGGATGTCAGTGAATTATCCCTAAATTAGTAGATTTAGGGAATGTTTACAGATAACAGATTAAGCTAGCATACCGAAGCAAGTTAGCAACACACGTTTAACAGCCTTTCAATCGTACATTCCGTTCTCTTAATGTCATTTCGTCCAACGTGTTGAATTAGAGAAGAGGGGCTTCTAAACGGGATTGTATGCGTGGGTGGAGGGAGTTAAATATTAGATAAATATAACTTTGGTGCGTGTAAGAGTGAGTGTTTTTAGCAGAGCCATATTGTGTCCTTCTGTTGATTATTACCCGTCTGTATAATGTTGCAGCTCAGCTGATTCTGGATTGATGGCAAAGGGAGAAGGACTTAAGTGAGAGTGAAAACACAAGGTATGTTTAATACTACTGTTTTATATAAGTAAACACCTTATCTCCCCAAGGCAATAGGTGTGCTATATAGGTGTGTATAACCCTTTCTCCTGTCTGTTACTCCCTCTTTCAGCACAAGAACCAGAGGGGGGTTCAGTGGAGCCTGAATACCTGCACTGAGACCCTCACCCTGCACCCTGAGTCTCAACTCTCTGTGTTTTTCAAGCCTTTCCCTGTTTTTTTGTATTAAACAAAACATTAAGCTTTCCCAATGGTGTGGTTTTCGTTTTGTGAAAAAGTGCAAATGCAGTGTTTGTATATAATTACATCACATATTTTGTTGCTGTTGGTCGTGAAATTGCTCCTGCTGACTTGAACCAGCCATTTTTTCCTCCGCTCTGTGTCAGTGGGGAAGCCGTACATTCGTACTCCTTTCTCTGAGCGATTTGAGCATCCCCAGGCAGCACAGCAAACCATGGTGGCGACTAGGAGGCAGCACAGCAAACCAGGACAACACGGAGGAAAAGGCACCGACAAACTGCATGATATGCTATTCAATGTTTATTGAATTCCATGTATTTGCAATGGATGTTCCTAAAGCAACACATTTAACATCATCATATGCTGCTAGTCCTGCTGCTGCTGCTAGTCCTTTGATAGTCATCTGTCGGTCTCCTGTCCTTTCTGAAAGCCGTAAAGATGACAGTCATTTAGATAACTTGTGTCCTCAATTACCATGGGATTACTGAAACTACCATGAATTTAAGAAAATGGTAGAAATGAATCTTAATTTTAAAGCATTACTTTAGATCCCCTCCCTCTAAATGTATCAATAAACATTAGAAAGTAATCCTCCTGACTACCATACAAGTTTAAGAAGATAATATTGGTTTGAAAGAATTCAAAGCTATAAATAAACAGCAACAAGCTCTTTAACCAAGGCACTGTTAGTAACATGTAAACTAGCTGTTCACACTAATCCTAATATTATCACTTAATATTAGCAAATTCTATTTTATTTTTTAAAACATATTGATGTAAATACATACACATATCGATTTGTTGTATAAATATTGCAAATCAAAACCTTTCTTCACTAATAATTACCAAAAATCGTAGTTCTATTTCCTGTTATCAATGCATTCACATTGCCCGCCATGAACTTCCGGGGAACGATCCCTCGTCTACATGAACCACGTGACGATAACCGTTTTTGGACTTCCGGTGTCGTAACTCTTCTATTAAATAGCTCTGGGTTCAACCATAGTGTCCGTGACGTCACCCATAGGATTCTGAAGAGTTGCAGAGAAGCCCTTAGTAGGCGGAGTCGGCCACTAACGGCTTGACAGCAACGTCAGAGTCTAATCCCGCCTGCTCCAAATAAGCAGTACTCGAGTTGAGGGGGGATGGCATCCCCCCTGAAATAAAAACGGTCAAAATCATCCCCCTTCTAAAACTGCCATTCCCCCTTTCCATCCCTTATGTAATTTTTAGCAATGAACGTGGCACTGGTATTACTGCTATTTCAACATTAATTTTGCGCACACACGCAATGACGCAATGACATTTTTACCAAGTCACTGACGCTATACTATGCGAGTGCCCTAGAGGGCGCCAGAGCGGGGTGATGCGCCTGTTTGATCGAAGCCAGAAGCGCAGGTAACGGTCATCACAATGGCCAAGCGACCAGGAGGACAACGCGATCTGATGGACTTCATATTTAAAAATACTAAAAATAACATTTCAGGTAAGTCAAGAATCAGTAATCTTAGTCATTACTCATTACTTTAGTCACCAAAGGTGGAATATATGGACATAAGCAGCAATAACAACTTAGTTTGGAGTTTAGTTACGTTTTTCTCTCGTGTTAGCTAGCTGGTAAGACTCAAAACTGTTGATGAAATGATACCACCAGCACCAGAAGAACACTCAAGCAGTGAACACTCTGGTCATCTCCACAGCTGAGTGTGAACGTGGGTTTAGTCCAGATTAACATTTTAACCACAACTAGAAGCTCCCTAGAGGTAAAAAGCATGTCAGCCTTGCTTTTCATCAAGTGTGTTGGCCCTCCACTGAACTAGTTCAGACCAGAGGTATATGTCAAGACTTGGCTTCAAAGGCATTGCTTAGCTAACAATCCGAAAGCAAGAGCCAGAAAAAGTGAGACCAAAAAACATGATTATGAAAATCTTTGGAAACTTCTATGAGATGGGGGAGAGTGGAGTAGGCAGCCATTGACAACATTGGTCCTATTTTGTATTATCTGTATACTCTTTTAATATATTTTCATATTTTGTAAACAATTTGAACTGCAATAAAATTATGACGGATCAATATTTTTCTAATTTTTGTGTTTAATTTACAAAATGATTTAATTAATTACGATACAAATGTAACCCTTTAGATACCAGTTTTGATCGTATACCAGTAACTGTTTTTTTGAAAAAATACACTATAGTTCAATATTCTAAAAACTATTTTGACTTTATTTTTAGTATCATCAGCTGATCCATCTGAATAATAAATGAGGGACTGTTAACCTACAAGATTTGTACCATAGACTTCCATTATAACCACATTTGTGTATCCCCTCTCCCCCTTTAAATTAAAGTGAAAAAAAGATTTTGCACTAATTGTCCTCTGCATTTGACCCTAAATGTTAGTGGTGCCATGGCAGCCCGGGGACCGACTCCAATTCTGAGGTGCCTTGGTCAAGAGCAATGAAAGGAGTATCTGAACATCCATAACATGCATGTTGTTTTAGGAGTAAAATAATTATCTTTATGCTGGTCGGTCTCCCACCCCCGGCGGGTTATCAGCACAAATTATGTCCCCATATGATAAAATCCATCCCCCCTGATTTTTGTTTTACAACTTGAGTACTGCAAATAAGGGCAAAGAGGCGGAGCCGAGGCGGGACCTGCTGCATCCGAACTGGAAGTAAACAGAGCTAGCTCAAGCTAAGAAGCTAAGCGAACATGAAATATGCATACCAAGTTACTGCTAACAGTGTAGTTCCCCTATATAAACGTTACATTCATAATCAAATGAGGCAATCTGCAAGAGAATTAGCTATATTTTGTTATTCTTAATGCTTGTCATTCACACGTTAAGAAAAGAAGTACCGAAACATAGCAGAACAATTGTGGCGATGTTCAGCTTAATAAGCCTTGTTCAACATAATTTATTTAGCTAATACTACAGCAGACGAACCAAGTCTGCGTTTCGCTGCATTCCATGATCTCCAGTTATAACGACGGACTACGCCGGAGCCGCAGTGGGCTAGCTCCGGGATGCCGGCTGGAGCTAGCCCCCTGCGGCTCAGTTAGCTCCGGCGGCCACCACTGGGATAATTGGGTCCCCTATTAACATTTGCTCCCGTTTAGCATTATGGGCGTCATAGCCATAGACTATAAAAGTCTTACCCCTGGCTGAATCATAAACTAAAATGTATATGTATGCATAAAGGGTTACGTCCTTAGCTGACTAATAAGTAACAAGCTAAGCTACCAAGCACACAAACACCTGCGAACGTGGTTAACATGTATAATATTATCATTTTAGACTTCTTGGAAGTTCTGTTAGTACATTCAAGCGCACAGCACGACATTTTTATTGTCTGGTATTTGTAACAATATTCCCTAAAAGGCACAATCACCACGAACACGGCTAAAGCTAAAGGGTCAAGTACAGTACTATGACTAACTAACGTTATAGCCTCTATGGTTGTAGCCTAGCAGAGTGGACAAGTTGCTGTTAGCTGACAGTGAGGCATGTACATGCCCATCAAAGTGACCACGCCCTAATTTATGCAAAAACTTAATATACCTAATATAAATAAAAGGGTCGTGTTAGAAAACAATTCACTCACAGATTCATAATCATGAAGGTGGAATCTAACTATATCGATAATAATATTTATTGCATCCATGGGTAGAAACATGTTTTTTTCTGCTGTAAAGTTGGGCATTTTAACATGGGGGTCTATGGAAATTGCTCCTTTCTGCAGCCAGTCCCTAGTGGCCCATGTATGAACTGCAGTGTGTGGCACTTCCGTATTGGCGTTCCCGGCTGTTCCCCAGAGTTTGCGGCTTGGGTTCAACCGATCTGAAGCACTTTCTGAAGCAGTCACGTGGTATCGACAGGCAGCGAGGCTTTGTTTGTCATCGGTGACGTCACTGGCCCAAAATGATACAAGCCTCGATACAAGCTTCACAAAAAGCTTCGGGGATTACTCGACACACGCTCCGAAGCCTCGGCGCAATACATAACATCACTAGAAATCATTCAAAGTGACACAGACACATTGGATTTTCCTATGGATTAACTTCTGCATCGTTTTTATCGTTTTAATGCCATTGAAGACCACTTTTGACCAGACTACAACAGAGGTGAGCCATGTTAGCGTTTCTAGCTACCTAGCTCCATATATTTTGATGTGTGTTCTTGTGAGTGAATTTCGGTGCAGTCATCTGTTAGCATTTTTCGCTCGTTGCTAATTCAGAGGCTCAGCGTTAGCATTGTGGGTTTTTTTTTAAAAAAAGATTAAAATTATCAGTTAGATGAGTTTCTTTCCGTTACATGGATATAAAAAATTCATAGTTTATTAAATGAACATGCCCTCAGACACTGTTTCCTGCAAAATGTTGCAGGAGGCCTCCAGTACCGGGGTCTCTCGGGCTTAACGGGATTTGTTGACTGGATACAAAAATAGAGACTTGATTTGTTTTTTGGATTTCTCAATGTGCTGAGTTTGAAAAGCTATTTAATCTTCCTTATAAAACATTTGCCAACACTTCATATCTGCAGTGCAGGGCAGCCAGAGCCGGCGGTGCAGAAGTCATCAATACAGCCGGTCAATAACACTCAGCTTATTATTTTTCTGAGGCATCAGAGTTAGCGTCAGACAGCATGTGACTCCGGACACTGGTTAGAAAGAATTTACAAACAGAAGCCCATTGAGGACTAATGACTTAATAGAGTCTGTAGGAAATGGGTCATTCCTTTGACTTTCTGTAAACTCGGCTACACTTCCTGTACCTCTCTCTGAACTGAACAACAGAAACACACAGATACTCATGTTTTTAATCATTTTGGGCTACAAACTTTTCACAAGAGAAATGTTATGTATATAATTTTTTTTATAATTCATAAACAAGGCATTAGAATCACATTAGTGTTTTAATGTTTAACTAATTGAGTTAGTAGGTGTACAAGGGTTTGTAGCCAGTTTATCACCAAACACCAAAATCATTTTTTCAGGTTTTATCCATTAAAGGTTTATCAGTATAAATATATATTCTGGAAAAGAAATGGAAAATGTAAAAACATCATATTTTGTATTTGGTTAAAGGTAGGGTAGGTAAGAATGGAGAAACCAGCTCGAGTGCGCTAGAATTTGAAAGTGCGCAGCCGAAACGTAGTTCCCAGCACTTATGGCGCATTTCCACTGCAGCGGGTAGCCCCGTTTAAGCGTCCTTAATCGTCCTCAAGTGGCCAGGCCATATAGCGTAGCACCAGCTAGCGGGTACTTTTTCCCTCTTTTTCCGGCCCCATAAAATCGTGGTTCTATCAGGCCAGGGCCAGGGCAGAACTAGTGACGTCAACACTCTCGACTGCTGATTGGTCAGAGAGAATCGTCACAAGATCGCGCGTGAGATCACCCCTGGCGTCGCATATATATCTAGAAGCAAGCTTGCAGCATTTTTATACACAGCATTTTTGTAAACGGAGGAGCTACAAAAATGGCAACATCGAAGAAAAGCACACCGTGGTCGACCGAGGAGGTGACGATATTCCTACATCTCATTGGGGATGATAAAATCCAGCGGAAGCTTGACGGAACAACTCGAAATGTGAAAAAAAAAGCTGATCGCCCCGCCTACACTGTGTTGCTACCCCAGGTCCTAAACTGTAATGGGAAATGCGCCACGGCCTCGGACGGCCAGCGAGGTAGCCCGAGGCCTGAGCGAGGACCCTTAGGGACGCTTAAACGGGGCTACCCCGCTGCAGTGGAAATCTGCCATTAGTTCCCCCATGGAACTAAAGAGCAGATCGCGTTCACACCGGAATAAGTCCCTGAGGGAAGATTACGCAAATTAAGCATGGATGTATAATAAGAACTGGATACAGTGTGGGAGGCGGGGTCTCATTCATTCCGATGAGAGTTGTTCATTGCCGCATGAAGACAAAATGGCCCAACTTTTGAGAGAGTGAAACGTCACGAAAGTAGGCTATTCATATAATCATATAATCCGTTCTTATTGTGCATCCATGGGTAAAGGTAAAACTCATGTAGTACTGAACACGTCTCTTTCCCAATGTTAGTCAATGGGAAAAAGTATTTCCGGGCCCAGCGACTGATACGGAAGTGTAGTACCACCTTTTGGCCACAACAAATATTTTCCTGCGCACTTCCTGGGGGCTTGAAATGAAGCCGCTGATGTCACTTCTTCTTCTTCTGCTTTGGGTTTACTGGCAGGCCGCAAACAACTTCACGGCGTATACTGCCACCCAAATTCCCTGGCCGGAAGCAAGCCCGCCTTAACCTGCCATCAGGCCCTGGGGCTGATAGTTTTTGTAGGCCCCCTATTTAAACATCAAATCAAAGTCATTTATAGCCTCGGCAGGCTCTGTGATCGCACTTCTCCACATACGCGCGCCTGGTCATCTCCTCCAGATGAGTGACGTATCGGGCCTCCCTCATGTATCTGTCCGGTTGCCGTTGGCTCCCCTCCACATAGCAAGTCCTCGTCGTCCTCCCATCTCCTCAAACAGATAATGTCCCTCCTGTCTGTTTTTCCTCTCCCGCTACTCCAGCTACTCCATCGCTATCAGAACCAGACGGCCTACTTGGCTCCGAGGCCCCGCGGCCGGCACCGCTGACGCTCGGTACAGAGCTCATCTGTCCTTCCTCCTCATCCTGGCCTACAGGTTTAAAATAACCTGTAAGCTTCGGCATGTTTTGTAATAGCTGCATGTCTCGAAACTCCTTTTCCCTCAACAATTTCCTTTTCCGAGCGCCACTCTCAAACATTTTCTTCTCCGACATTTTCTCCGAAACAACCTTCATCTGTCACTCAATCACTCGCAATTTGAATAAGTCACATGTGAAACATATTCTCATTCTGATGGCTGTTAAGTGGTGCCCGCTGACGGAGCGTCCACACTACAGCTTCAAAAAAAGCTTGGAGCTGGGCGTGTCTGGAGCTTGGGGATTTTATTCAAGCAACACGACCAACAACCAATCACATGAATCTCCCGCCCCCGACATACAGAGCAAAAAACCCCGGGGATTTGATGGGAGCAATATATATATAAACTCCCCAAACAGGTGAAAACCTACCAGTTTCCCCCACTGTCTCTGCCACCTCCCTCCATGCCTGGTTCCTCCGGTTTGTATCCCGGTAGGTGAAGAGGGTCTGGTCATACAAAACCGGGTGATTTGCTACGGCGATAGTTAGTTTCTCCTCCGACTTTTTTTGAAATATAAAAATGAACGGCGGGATATCTCTCCCAGCTTAGACGCGGTTTGATTGGCTACGGCTTCAGCTGTCAGATTTTGGGAAACGGGATTTGATTGGCTGGCGCTGGCTACTCCGGCGTTTTTTTTTGTTGTGTTGTCATAAGTTATTCTCTCTCCGTCGGGGCTAATGCTAATAATGCTAATGCCAGCAAATATAATGGCGGCTTCACAAAACCTTTCAGAGTTTTACGGGGCGTGGTTTGCAATTCGCCCAGCCAATCAGAAATTGGAACTTTTTTCTCCCCAAGAAAGTACCTGCTCTCTAGCTGGGACTGAAAAGGGGGGAACAGTTCTCATGAACTAAGTTCTCTTTTTGGTGTGAACGCAAAATCCCGGGAACTATCGGAACTAAAATGGAAAAGCACAGGGGAAAGTACTCCGGTGTGAAAGCGCCTAATGAAGGCACGAGATGGAAGGCTGACAGGCAGGTAGGCCATCCAGTTATTTTAGCCAGGCCAGCTAAAATAATTGGTCTTGCTTTTTACAGCGCCATGGCTTCCACAGATGAAATGTTGTTATGTATTTATTGTCAAAGCATTTAATGTATTCATTGCTATCGGGATGTTACGAGCATCCATGGATAAACAAAAAGTGTACTGAGTGATACCTACCCACCTTTAAGGTAATAAATACAGCAGAATAAAATACAAAATGTGTGTGTAAAGGTTGGGGGGGGGAATTTTATATAAAAAAAAATTAAGTCTATCGAAGGAGCTGTTAGATATGACAGAACTATACTACTAATGACAGAAATTCATTCATCCTCATGGGAAACATCTTCATTACTCAAACATACTTGTACCAAACTAAACATCCTGAAGATGATTTACCTTCACCTCCTTTTTCTAGCACAAAATCAAATGTACATTAAGTTAAATAAAAAGCTCCTCCTTTACCAGCTGGATCCTTAAAGTAAAACACCTGAATGCATCAACAATAAGAAGGCAACAATATTATACATTATTCAGAAATAGGCGGTGCGTTTAGGTTAATCTTGATGCGAATAGCCTTCTTTACTTGTACTTAATTAAGTACAATTTGTCATGCAAAAATGTTACATGATATGTCTCCACAATGTGGTTTGAGTTATTTTAGCAATGAAATATTTGCTGTTAACAAGAGACTCGGAGCACTGCTGCCCCCCTGTGGTTAGTATTGGAGTTACACCCGACCATGCACCGAAAGGTAGGAGAACAGCGGCTTTATTTCTGTATTTACCAGGGGTTTTATTGTTTCGCAGTTATCCATCCTTTGGCTTGGTTTTCTCATAATTGATGACCTTTTGCCACAAGGAATCCTCTAAATTGCTGTAAAAAATAAGTAGATTTAGTATGCTCACCTTTCGCTGAACATTTCCAAATCTGGAGGTGCACTCCTCATTACGAATAAACGTCTTTGAATTTCTGTAGTAAAACAATCTGACCAGAGGAATTTCCCCTAAACACAGCAGATATATTTTCACTTAGCATGGCAGCTACCAGTGGCGTCGCCAGGCCTGGGCATTCGGAGCTTTAGCCCCGAATGTTTTTTCTGTAGCCCCGGACAAATCTCCCTCAATAATATAATACATTGACCGTGCTTTACGTGAACTTCATCATGACACAAGAGAGGATAGGACTGTAATTTCCATTGTTCAGTGAATGCAACAGAGGCATGACACCAGACCAATCGGAGAGTTGCATGAAAATAAACGTGTGCTTGTGTAATTCAAGCTCGGCTCTGTATGTGTGTGGCAATAGCGCATTTAGTGTGATCGAGAGAGGGAGAGAGGGAGAGAGAGGGACCGGTGCCAGCAGGGACCGTGTTGTTAGCATCTGGTTAGCTAGCTGCACTAAGGGACATAAGGAGCTGTTTGTTCCACAACAAGCTGGAGGAGGGTCCTCTCCTCTCAGACTGAGATACTCAGGTGAGCTAAAGGACTCTGAGTGTTAAGATAGTTCACTTTTTTTCTTGCATTCACACCTAATAGTTCGCTTCTCTGGTGCGCACCAGACAACAGTTTGTTACATTGTTTCATTTTCAAGGTTCGGTTTGCGTTCACACGGGCAAAACTCAAACGGACTATAAACTTTAAACACAAGTCATGTGCACGGAAATGCTGTTCAACAATTAGTCAGACATTAAGGGGGTAAAAACGCAAATCCCGGCAATTTCTACCGGAGCCTCCGCCATGGAGCATCGGCACTTTCGGCAGGTTATTCTCATGCTGCTGTTAATCTGGAGATCAACAGACACTAGCGGCCCGCGCATATGGTTATATAATCAGACAACGTCCGTTAAAAAACATTATAGTACATATAATGAGAGACGTTCTGCAGAAAGGAGGGGCGTTTCACCAACGACAGGTGTTCTTACTTTTATGTTGTTGACGGAGCATTTTTACTTTACACGACACTGTTCAACACTTCATTCTGCTTCACTCTTTAACTAAACAACCGCGGATGTCTTGAAAGACTCTTTCGCTAAAGTTTTTTTTTGAAGACATCCGCGTTCTTGTGACACGTAAATACTGCGCTTCCTATGTTTTGGTGCGGACTGCGTTCACACCAGCAATGAACCGCTCCAGAGTTCACAAGCAAGCGTTCCGAGACCACCTATTTTAGCGGACCAGAGTCCGGTTGTTTACCTCACTTCAGAGGTCTCGGACTGCGTTCACACCGACCCAAATGAACCGCACCAAGCGGATAAACGCACCAGGGTTAGATTCAACCGGACTATAAAAGGCTGGTGTGAATGTGCCGTTATCTCAGTGGGTCTCAAACGGTTTAGTCACAAATTATTCAAAAGATTATTTCCGCGGCACACCTTCATATGATCATTATAGTCTATATGGCAGTACAACAAGAATAGAGTTTAAAAGGGGAGTGATTTGTAAAATATCCATAAAGAAAAAGAAAATCTGTTTACAGTTGTGTTTCATCTGGGTGTTGAGAGATGTATCCATAGATCTCTTAATGTTGCTCTCAAAATGCACCAGATTGATGCTTTTAACTTCAATATTTAAAAAAAATCTTCTCGGGGGAACATCCCCACGGACCCCCCTAGAGTAGGTGAGGTCCGCCCCCCACTCATAAAAAATAGCACTTTACCCCTGCCTAATCAGTGAGCTGATTATCGAGCCTTCATTGTAACAGTCGCGGGCGTACTGTGTGTGCGTGTGGCAGGGGCGGATCTACGGGGGGGGGCAAGGGGGGGCAGCTGCCCCCCCACTGGAGAGCCTTGCCCCCCAGCTGCCCCCCTAACTTTTGTTTCCCTAAAACTGTACTAAAACAAACCTACACTATTTCCACAAAGCTTCTCAAGCAGCAAAACAAGCATTACATTAGTTACAATTGAATCATTTTAAATATCATTTTCGGCCCGTTAAAAACGCAGCTATGGCCCTGCATTAAACTGCGGAGCGGCGTTCACACAGACCGCGGCTCACACCGCTGCAGAGAGGGAGCGAGCTGTCCCAGCACCTATGGATCAGCTTCCCCTGGGAGCATTTCCCTTTCCACTAGTTTTGTTTTTACTAGGGACGAGAGCTTGAAACTAAATATTAATAAAACACTGCCGTTTGAATCGATAGCATTTAACAGAAGGGCGCTGTTTGGGGCGTTACGTTACAAAATACTACGCAGACAGCGTTAGCTGGGAGATCGATCACGTTGCTAAACTACGCGGTAGCCTACTATTAAATCCACGTAAACTACAGATCACAGCCATGAGGCCAGATCAATGAAACCAGGATACATCCTTTACTGTAAAAACTGGATCCAAACACAGCTGCCCGTGTGCGCTTGATCAATACTTTCTGATGTTATATTTGCTACATATTAGCTAGGCTACATGGCCCTAACATGTAAAGTTATACAAGCATTTGTACCAGTGCTTTTCACAAGTAGACTCTTGCAGGCCAGAGTATAGGAGTGATTCAACACCAACAAAAAGACATATGAGAAGTGATCGGGACAAACAGAAAGAGGAAAAGGAAAAGAGAGATGAAGAGACCAGGAGGGTCAGAGCAGGAGGAAGAGGAGGAGATGAAGACATTAGTGAAGAAGAAGAAATATATGTGAGGAATAAAGATGAAGTATCAGAAATAGGGCCAGAGGCAGGGATCAGGAGGCAGATGAAACTCCAGCTGGACCACATGGTATGTTCTTATTCTCCTTATATTCCATTATAGCAGCACAATCTAGTGGCTCTTAGTATTGACAAATATTGATTGAAATGTGTTGCTGCACAGGTCACCTGTAGCTCTCTGAAGAGATGGGTGATGTCATTTGTGTACTTAATTATAATTAAGTACTTACAGTATGCAGAATTCTGCATATTCTCTGAATCGGGTGCCTTTTGGGTCTTTATATTTTTGAAAAATGAAACCAAAATGTTTGGTCATAACATCTGGTAGTGGACTACTTAAATGTTCCCACCTCAGGCACAACATATAAATAATTAGGCCTACTAGGAATTTCCTTGAAAAAATGTAACAGGGTTGAAGTTTTTGACAAAAAGTAGGCATGAGACCTTGTTTAGCTAAGATATGGCACCACATGGAAGTCAAGGACATTACAACATTGTAATATTTTGCAAAACTATTAATTATGAACTATTATTAATTCATACAACATAGTTGAAATGTTGAGCTTGTCAATCTTAATCTGAAAATACAAAAACTGAAATATAGGTAAGAGAAGAAACTGACACTTTTGTGATGTAATTCCCTCAATGCAGATCACACATGGACTGAACCATTATTTTAATAGGAGGGCAAATGGTATGGCGTGACGGGGTTGAAACAAACTGAGGGACAATATTGCAATTTCATAGATAATTCAAGTATTTTTTCAGAATTGATTTTTGATCAGTTAAAGTTGACAAGCATATGATTATATTAGCAGCAACATTTTGGGATAATTGGCCATTTTGATTTGTTTAATATTTAATTAATATCTAATAATCCTTAGTGAGGACATGCAAATATGTCTGTCTAAGACAACCAATTTTTTTTAAAACAAAATATATATTTAATTTTACATTGTAATGCAAAACAACCTGTTCCATTCATTCATTGCTTTAAAATACATTTTGTAGTTTCCTTTCATTTAAAATGGTTGAGGTAAGCTCGGGGGACTCAAAGGGCACCCAATTGTTTGTCTGAACACCTTGTTTCTCTTGTGCATTATGAACACTTGTGTTAGGGCATGAATTAACAATAAATAGGTTATATACAGTATCAAATACCACGTACTGTCTGCCCTCCTATGCCACCCTGGCATGACCTCTTGCCTCCCACTTTGCCCCCCCATGTAAAATGTTCTAGAACCGCCACTGGCGTGTGGGGAGTGTTGCAGTAGAAAATTCCACTGTAGCGCTGCGGCCGCCGCCACTGTGGGCTAAGCCCCGAATGTTTTCAGGTCCAGGCGACGCCCCTGGCAGCTACAGGTGTAAGCAATCAACGTGGCCCCGTTCCGTGTAGCTGTACTAGTCAACCAGAATGCGTACTGTGCGGTCTAAAACTACAGTTTATTTTGTCATGACCAATTGACTCCAACTTCATACCAGATATTGTATTTGGACTTTAGGACTCTTTTTATTATATGTGAATATTGCTATTTAAAATTCAGCTGTTTTTCTATTAGTCTTCTATTTTTTAATGGCTTCCATGTCTTGTGACCCAGTGACTCTGGCCGTTTCTCAATCTCGAGGATACTGGCTTCCAAGTCAATATTTTAAGGATGCTACGTCATCGAGTGCCGCCGAAGGACTGTTATTGTGGGGATTTTAAGGACGCGAAGTCTACCCATGTGCAGCCTCGAAATTTCCCCCAAACCAAGGACGCGGCCTCGGTGGAATTCCATGTATGCTGGAGATTGAAACAGTACTTCGGGGCACTCGATGACGTAGCATCCTTGAAATATTGGCTTGGAAGCCAGTATCCTCGAGATTGAGAAACGGCCATGTTATTGGTAAATTGGACAATAGGACACACCTCAATAATTTTAATGTCATTTGACCCAATGACCTCAAATAATGCAGCATTGTATTACTACACTAGACAAGTATGATGACACATCTCTTTATTGCATATTAGCCCTTTTTTTATACTCTACAAATAATGTTGCGAACATTCTTTACAGAAACGTGTCGAGTGTGGTGATGTTTCAGATTTGTTTTCAATAGTATAAATACAAAATAGGTGATGTTGACTTTTAGAATGGGATAATAAAGGAACATTTTGGCAATTTCCCCTAAGAAATGTATGCCTGTGTTGGTTCAAGTTTGCATCTTCTTGGTCGAATGCACTTATTGTAAGTCACTAAAGCGTCAGCTAAATTAAATGTAATGTTGGTTGTGTCAAACAGTCCAATTTGTTGTTGATTGCATTTTAGGAAAGGAAATAAAACAAGTGTAAAAAAGAAATAACAAATGTGGATTACAAGCTAGATACTTACAAATTAAATAAATGTAAAAAATGCATCGTAAAAAAGTCAATAAGGAAAAGAAGTAGGGCTGTCAGTCGTTTAAAAATATTTAATCGCATGATTGTCCATAGTTAATCGCACATTTTGTATCTGTTCTAAATGCACCTTAGAGGAATATTTTCAAGTTTTTAACACTCTTAACATATAAGTGGACAAATATTCTTTATGCAAATGTTTATTATCATTTGAACAATGACAAATATACTCATATTCGCCTCAATTCAATCTGGAACCTTTCTCATTCAATTACAAAGTGTGTGTGTGTGTGTGTGCACGCACACGTGCGTGTGATGGAGGCATATGCTCGAGCGGAAGCTGCAATCATGTTGCGCACATTACCCGTGCTGAGTGTGCTGACTTTTCGTACAATGTCCCACTGTCTGGCTTCCTGCATCAAGTCAAGTGCTCGGCGCAGTTGTGGCGAAATGTCGCTCCTCTGTTTTCATTGAAACACTCCTTATATCCGTTAGCATCTGGTGCTAGCTAGCTGCGCTAACAACAATACACGTAAGGTCTCTCTCTCGCTCGCGCCACACGTACACACACCCTCCCGGTCCTCCCGATGGCCAGTCGGTGCCTGCCAGTGAGCGTGGAAGTGTGGTCTGCCGCAAGCGAGGGCAGGAGCGGGGCTGTCAGCATCAGCTTGTAGATGGTATTTTAAACTCGATGCGCTCTGAAGCTACGGGGCGGCCGAGGACAAAAAATACACATGCTTTAAAATAATTAGTGGCGTTATTTATTTATTTTGCGCGTTAACTTGACAGCCCTAAAAAGAAGATTTTAGAATTTAAAGAAAGATATAACCTGTTTGTACACGGGAAAAGAAGGAATCAGGACACTTGCCATTTTTTATACATATTTTAAGAAAATACTGACAGATGCTAGCAATGACTATATACACAAGGGTGTTCATAACAGCAGGTTATTTTGCCATTTAAGGATGATATAAAAACAGATCGATATCACTGGCTCGGCTTCTCACTTCTTGGACAGCTTGACTTGTTTATTTTTTGGGGGCGCCCACTTCAAACACATAGTGTCAACTGTGGAAGAGACAACACACAAAAGAGAAACATTTTCATAAGACACAAAGCTAGGAAGAAACCATCCATCTTTTTCTGGTTTTAAACCCTAAAAAAGTTGGTATTATTGTTTCAGTCAGAATGAAGGTCGAATTAAGGGAATAAAAGAATTGCAATGCCTAATATGAAATGTCTGGACCTACCTGTGATTGGTGGTTTTTTGTACTGGGCGCTCTTCAGGTGCTCCTCTACCAGTTTGGGCGTCACACAGATAACGTGCTGACCTTTCCAGTATTTCACCATATTGAGCGACTGCAGCGTGCTGATGATGTCACTCTGCGTGATGCTGGTCATCTGGCTGAGGGACAAGGAGAGGGAGGAGGGTCTGATATGAGCAACAAAATCAGATAAGAAAAATGGCTTGGTGTCTGATGGTAATGGATCTCGTTATCGTACAGTATTACACGGCTTAGTTGAAAGGTTGATTGCCATTGGCTTATTTTTTACACTGTACAGTATGCCCTTGCTATATAGCAGACCACTGTTAATAACAATCTAATCGTAGGACTATGTCCAATCCTATCAATGAATTTTGGAATATCTCGTGAATATTCCGATTTTTTGAAAGCACAAAACTTTGAATACATGCTTGAACTGTCCCCAGTAAAGAAAACATGTTTTGAAGAAAAAGCAAGACACGTTAAATGAGAGAAAGAGCTGGACAACAGAAAAATCAGCAGGAGACAGACAGGAAGTAAACACTAACTGGAACACCATATTACTCTGGCAGTGTTTAAAGACTGGTTAATGGAAAAGAAAATGTGAACAGACTGACAGAAACAGGGCAAACAACGTAGTCAGTGCTGCAGTTGTTTCATGAATCTGTTCAATATTCTACTTGTGAAAAACAGATATGACTCTCTACCTGAGGTCCTTGATGGACAGCGTTCCTCTGAAGTCCCTCAGGATCTCCAGCAGGACCCAGGACCAGTAACTCCTGTAGCTCAGCTTCCCTAGGTCAGACAGAGGCTTCTCTGGAGAACCCACTGCACTCTCCAGCTTAGACAGCTCATAACCTGCACACACAGCAGCCAACACTCAGTGTTAAGACAAGAAATTGGGTTTTGTGAAAGTTTCCACATTTTAGAATGAAATAAAATAAAAGATAAACATCACGCTGAAATAACGCTCGTTTTTGTTTTTGGCTGCGATCATTAACAAAGAAAATATTAAATTGAAGGTAAACTGCATATATATATATATATAATATATAGCTATATATATATATATATAATAATTGTAGGGAGTGTATAGGCTAATCTATAATGAAAAGGCCTAATTAACTGCATTTTTTTTAATAATATGTTCCATCATTAGCTGTTCAAAAACATATTAGCTGCAGTCATGGTCCCTCACTTACTGAAGGCTATGAGGAACTTCCCGTAGCCTCTGCGTTGGTACGGCGGCAGTGTGAGAATACACGCCACATTATTCCCATCTGGAGACTCTTTCTCCTGGAAAGACAACAAGGCAAACAGTTGTTAATTATTTCAGTATGAGATGCTCCCCACCACTATTGTTAGTCAAACATTGAGATATAGACACTTTTAAAATGTTTTGTAAGTAGAGAAATGCATGCAACACAGAGATACATACATTTCCTATTATTAAGAAACATGGTATATAAACACAACTGTGGCTAAGAAATAAAACTCCACATGGTGCATACAAGCGAGATCGGACACCAGTTAACAAAAATAAAACGTACTTTGGAGAAGTAGCCGACGATGTGCGCTCCCTGTTTGTTGACTTCAGTGAGAATGTAGAAGATGAAGGGCTCTACGTCAAAATAAAGCGTCTTGTGGTCGAGGAATAGTTTTGCTAGAAGACAAAGATTTTGACAGTAGATCTGCAAACAGAGACCAACAATGAATCATACGATGATCAATACCATCACAAAAAAAATTCTTACAGAATAAACTGATTCCTAAAATAAATATCTGTCTAGTTTTATTCCACGAGAAACACAGAATTGACACAGAGACCATTATTAAGCATTAAGCATTAATTCATATTCAGGTGTTGCTAAAGCCTCCAGTTGGACTCACCTTGTGGTCCCGCCCATCCACTTCATACACCGATATGTTGCTTCTTCTGTAGATTTCTTTGCCTGAAGGCTGCTTCCACTGACAATGGGACTGAGAAGACAAAGTCATAAAGTTCAAACCTCTTGCAGTCAGGTCGTCACTTAATCACTGCTATTTTTTAACCTTGGTAGTTGGTACAAAACATTATCAAATGTTGCTTTCACAGGTGGGAAAATGTGTGTCAAAGAAAAAACACATTTCCCGGTTTTTTCCAGTTTGAGTTAAAATTCAAGACATTCTGCAGCACATTTACTATGACTGTTCATTTAGAACAAAAATACATTTTATTTCACAAGTTATATCTCTATCCTTAAGACTTGGATAGAGGAAATTGGAGCTACAAATACATTGGCAAGTACAATATTCCCGACTATTTCAAAGATAGGGGCTTTTGTTTGCAAAAAATCAACCATTCCCAGGATCATAAAGCGAGGGGTAAGCTGCACTTACAAGGTGATGTCTGAAGGTCTTCTCGAACTTCATGTATTTAAGGCAATACTCGCAGATCCACAGCTTGGGCTGCTTGCCGTAGTCCTCTGGAAATGGCGAAAAGTACCAGGCGTCAATCTCAAAGTTTCCTATCTGGATCTTATCCACATATTTCACTTTGGTGATCTGAGGGATAGACATGCCATTGAGTACAGTGAGGAACAATAACTGAAATCACAAACGACAAATACACAAGCCAACTAATGTAAATAATGTAGAGAAGCAGACCAAGGTTATTTGCTTACTGTATTTCTAGTCTTTAATAACAGAAACTTACCGCCTCATGCTCCTTCTCAAGCGCAGCTGTTGTTGGGTCCATCTCAGCGTACGTCTGCAAATAAATCACTATTAGATACATATCTACTATTTAGAAAAGCAGCATGAAATATAACAGACATAACGGAAAACACCCGTACCTTCTGTACATGGTTGATCTCATCATGCTTGCGCTTCTGGTTGCGAGTGATTTTCCTTTCAGGCTGTTCACCCAAATCCCCAACGGCTCCGATCTCTGTGCTCTTCCTCACTGCATCCTTCACCTGCTTGGTGAGTGCCAGGCGGCCCTTTAGCACCCATTCATCTAGCCGTCTGTTGACTGCATGCCAAAGAAAAGATCATCACGGTCATTGTCAGAGTAGTGGGTAGGGGGAGAAAGTTGGTATGGTCAAATAAGAAAAGGGTATACAAAGAAAGCAAAATGACAATGGAGCATTAGCAAATAAACGTTGATGATGTAGCAGATGTTAAATGTGCATTGCATTCATGATTATAATCATCATTTCATGTACTTACATCCTACATAGTGGACATAGAACTCCTCCCTTCCCTCCTGTTCATTCAGTCGGGACTGAATAACCTCTGCTGTATCTGAAAAGTGAGAAAGATCCAATGAGACTGGTGTCAGGTACAAATAATAAGCTTTGCAACTGCTGAATATCACGACTCGCCAAACTCCATTAGTTTGTCTGCGACTTGACTTGTTTGCATACCCACTTATTACTATCTCAAATGATAAAAAGTGACATGTTATGTGTTGGTCTATAATACAATTCGGCAATCTCATAATCACTCAAACTGAAACGTTATTCTATTTAATCCATTAGAAATACAATTTTATTAGCACGCCTGCTGTTTGCACTGTTATGGTTTTATAACCCATGCCGAATGTTCAAGAAAGCCCCACTGCTCTGCTGTAAATTAAAAATATCACAGTAACGTCTGACTGTCACAAGAATCAATAACACTTTGCGCAACATTTCAATTTAATTTGGTGTGAATTTGGCCTAAAACACAAGCAGAGTGCACGCTTCTAACGTTAACCTGCTAACTGAAAAGAGACATCACTCACGCCATGTCTTGTCGGCTCGTTGACATAAATACGTTTCTCCAATCTCGACCGACACCTCCTGCTCCCTGCCGCAGCAGAACACCCCACCACCTTCCGGGGTGTAGTGAATACTCGATCCCCCGGCTTCTCTCAGACGGCCAATGGCCTCCGCCTCCGCCTCCGCCTCATCCTCCTCCCCGCCACTGCCGTTTGAAGAGCACGCAGCCGGGTTACCACTGTCCATTTCACCCCGCTCACTCTCCATATGACTAGAATCCATGTCTACATCCATTACAGGCTCTGAGTCCGTGTTATTCGTGTAGCTTTTGATAAAGTCGGTCCCGCCAGTCATAACCTTAGCCGTTTTGAAAACAACAACACGCTTCTGCGATCCTTCTCTCCTGCGCAGATTTTCTCAGGGGCTGCTCTACAATAACAAAAGAAACTGCCAAGATGGCGTCGCTGCTAGCTTCATCATTACGTAGTTCAGTTTCCGCCTCTCCCAAACAACTACATTTCACATGAGTCTTAGCAGCACCATGTTGTTTAAATATATATTGAACCCATGGGCGTCGCAGCCATTATATGAGGGTGGAACAAGTCCCCCCCACTTTTTGAAATGATTAGTTTAGACCCCCCCACTTTTACCATTTGGAAATTCCGTGAATCGGACTATCCACTCGCCGCACTTTGTTCTTCGCCGCGGAACGCGGAATGTGGCGGGATTGGATGTCCGACCCCCTTGCCTTGTGAGTCCACATTACACATCAGTAGATGGCGTTAATGAGCCCGGAGCTGGTAGTGAAGTGGCATACCTTTCCCAATATAAATGTATCCCTTTCTGTTTATAATCTTTTATGGACTGAAATAACAACTGGCATCAAAGTGTTCTCGGCAGCTATGTCGTTCACACTTGGTTTATACCTAGGCTATGTTGCAGAATCCTGAACAGCATCTCCCGGTAGTTATGCGTATTATCATTTTTATATTTTCTGGAATCATATGATAATCACTGAATGTATATTCATTTTACCATCTATCACAAGGATAAAGCAGACGATTTCCGCAGGATTCTGGTTCCTGTGTGACGCCCAGGGCATTGGACAATATGTGTCAGTGATATGAATTTAGTTATCTGTATTTCAAGCTAAACACAAAATATTACTAATTTCATCAATAAAGTACAACATCTTCTTATACTGTTACTGTAATTTCAAAATTAAGATAAGTATTTCGGCTCACATTTTGTAATTGTGTGTTCTATTTGCTGTGGTAACTATTTTGTAGATAATGAAGCCACAAGAAAGGGAGATCTTTTTTTTAGATTCCCTAAATGGCACTGGCTTCCGTGATGAAAGCCAAATGGAAACATTGAGGTTTTTAAGCACAGCAATTATGTTCAGTTTTAAGGTTCTGTTCTCTGCAACCTGCGGGACGAAAACAGCTGGGAAGACAGGATGGACCCATTTATGTTCAGGTTCAAATTTGAGTCGGACTATTTAATGTTTTTTGAGCAGTGCATTGATAAAGAAAACTTTAAAGTTCATGCCTGTTTTGAAGAGTGCGGTTGAATGTTTGCATCAGCAAAGCCTTTCACTGTTGTATAGATATATTTTTTTATATATATACTTGGTTTGGTTTTTGTATATTTACTGTATTTGCTTTTTCGGTTCTGTTATCTTAATGATTGTTCTGTTATATGATAAATGTTGTAAATAATAAATGCTTTTTCTATCATTCTATGAAATGCAGTGCAATGTATCATTTGAAATATATGGACTATATATGAGTATGCTATGCACAGAAGTGACTAAATGAATAACCAATTAAAACAAATATTAAATAATGAACTTAAATACACTAATATAGAAAATATGACTTTTTATACCACATTGCACATGTGGTATAAAAAGGTATATTTAAATACATTCGTGCATTTAATTAGTATGACGTTTTTATATTTAGTTTTTAAATTATATTTTGTCGAGTGCAGATTTGTATTTGTAGGCTACTTCTTGTAGTTGTCCAGCAGATGATGCTGTTTGTCTCATTAGGATATCCATACACCCCGCCCATCGGACGTCCAGCCCCGCCCACATCTGACCACGCCCCATTCCTGTGTCAGTGCTTCACTATCACATCCATTCCACTTGCTTATTGAGAGAATGCCCAAATCAATGAAACTCCGTACCATGTTTTCACTGCTACTTTGTACCAAGGCAGATTCTCACATAGCGCGCGCATGTTCAAGGAGTGTTGTCATAGTTGGACAGCTCAGACATGTTCGTTGAATGAAGCGATGTCGGTAGCGGAGGTAAGGCACACACACCAAGTGTTCAGGAAATGGTTAATACAGCGAAAATCAAAGCTGACGATCTCTTGGTTTGATATGTTTTCTCCCCCAGACAACATGGACATAAGAACATTGTTTTAAAAGAAGAGAAAGTCTTCAGCTGGCAGCAGTTAATCAGTTAAAAGTGATGGCGGCGGGGGCAAAATCGTCTCACTTCTGGAGAGGAGTTTCGTCTTTATGTCATGATAGAGAGATACAAATACTGAATAGTTTAGATGAGAAAAGGCATCGAAATGCCAGGTTACTAGTATTTACCATGGAAACAGGGAACATGAATAACCCGATCTCTCTTTGCTCATGTAAACACCATGATGGAGCCTACTGTAGAGACGCAGTCAGTGTGTTTTACTGGAGCCTCAGTTCGATAAGAGAGTTCTTTAATTTAGGTACTCTCTCTCAAAATGGTAATGTGCATTATGTTTTAATTATACTTATCATTCAGAAGCTTTTTGTGTGTGTTTATGTTTTAATGAGTGCTTATTGGCAATTTCCATCCCAGTATTCAGTTAACTGTTTATTTTCTGTGCACATTACATAGACTAGCTAATATTCTACCTACTGCTTGAGACTTTGAGTCTTCAAAATGTCCAATGTCACAGACTGGGACTTACATTAGAGTCAGTTGTATTTACATTCAGTATGACTTGTTATGATTCAATGTGAAAGAGTATAATGCTCAATAAATAGTGATCACTTCACCACCTCTGTTGACATCTAGGCGCTTGAGAGTGAGTCAGAGGCAGAACACAGGGACAGTGGAGAGAAGTTCATTGCTGAGGTGAGTGATGAAAGGGAAATGACAGTTTACAGTAAATTGTGATGTGGACTCTCATCCCAGAATGTTAAGGAAATCAGTGGGGATATTGAACAGGAAACATTTCAGTCAAGGTGCATCATATGACCAATATAGACGGAAGAACAACATTTATTTGAACATTTAAGTCAATGATACCATTCCTAGGTGAACTTAACATCTGTATGGAGTCAGATCATTCTCAATATTAATAAATGCTCACAGAAGGATTCACAAATGTATTTTGCGATTTTTATATAAATGACTCTCCACAACAATATCTCTCAATGCACTCACAAATATTTATTGTTGTATATAAATGGGCATTTAAACTGATTTTTATTAATTCAAAGACGGCTCTGAATTAATAATCAAATATGTTTCCTTTCTTTACTACTGGATGAAATTACAAAATGTACCCATCATGTTCCTCATGCTAGTATAGCCACATAAAAGTATCAAACCAAATGCACCAGAATATAATAAATCTATTTGTTTTCGTGGGGGGCATACCCCCACACCCAGAGCCGGCCCTGATCAATTTGCTGCCCTAGGCAAGATTTTAGATAAATACGGGTTTAAATAGCAGCATTTGCCACGGAAGGCGAGTGGCAGCTACAGTAAACCTTCTGTTACTCTGGCATCTTGTGGCAACTCCCGTTCAGCAGCGGCAGATGCCTCGGCAAGTTTTGGCATCTGTGGCAGATGCCGGAAGTACTTGCCACAGCCTGCAGATGCCACGAAATGAGCCAGGCCCTACTGGAAAATGTACTTTGTAACTAACTAATAATGCTTGGTTATTATATCTGACAACTCCACATTTTATTTAGCAGAAGACCCAGGTGGAGATAATTTAGCCATTTTACTTAGTGTTGGTTGGTTTTATTTTATTTAACATGCATTTGAATGTTCACCTCCAGAAACAACAGTAACTTGAGGTATAAACCAGGCACTGTATGTACCATAGGATCATGTTTCTTGCAACAATACAGTTACCTGAATTTGCAATATTATTGTCAATCAAACAATACATTAAGCTGCAAATGTCTGTGTAACTGAACTAACCCTTCATAAAAAAAGGACAGGGAACACAGATGCAATGTGACACACAGAACATTTAATCTGCAGTTCTTTCAAGTCATATAGCACCACAACGAAAAGCAACAACAATCTGTATCTGATATTAGTGTGCATGTCAGTACAAACCATAGAGCGGGTTAACGGCAATGTACGGGAGGAAAGGAAACTAAGCTGAAAGTCGTTTCTGGTGCAGGGCTTTAATTTACGCAGACTAAAAATGGAGGCACACGCACATTTGTTCACTGGCCCTCCTGTTGCCCTTTGTCATAGAACCTCCTCCCTCGCCCTCTCTCTCTCCACCACATTGTGCTGGAAGCCCCTGACGTGACCCCGGCGGGGCCCCCCACCTCTGTCGTACAGGTTGTTGGGCCCTCCCCTGCTTCTTGAAGCACGCCCGTCCCACTGGTAGCGCCCGGTGGTTGGGTCCGAGTCCCCCCAGTGAGGAGCCCTTCTCCTTCCACGGTGACCCCGCCCGCCTGCAGCTTCTTTTGGGCATTCAGTGTCCAAGGCTGCCTGGTACAGTGGGGGACCCTCCCCAGACATCGGGGTCTCTGCCGGGACCACCCTGCCTGTCTTAGACTGACAGAATTCTGCATTCTCTTGCATTTGTTGGTTACCCTGAGCTTTAATCTGCGCCTCGTGGCAGGACAGAGACAGTTTGTGCAGGTGCTCAGTGACGGGGGCCGCTCTCCGGTGATGTTGCGGTCGGAACCGGCCTCCTCTACTCGGCCCCCGCCTCGGAGCCTGAGCGCCCCTGCAGTGGGAGAGTCCAGGAACAGAGTGGTCCGCTCTGAAACCAGTTTCATAAGAGGGAACCTTAGAAGCAGAGGGTGCCGGGGGGGTGGGGGAGGCGTCTGGTTCGAGGTTTTCGTTTTCAGCAGCAGGTGGAGCCTGTGGGAGTTTACAGGCGTCATGTTAATCTTTTTGTATAAAATGATGCATATGGGAGCGGAGCAGTGCTGTGCAAAGGTTTTTTTTCACTTTTTAGTTTTAAGAGTTAACTGATATATTCGTATATCTGACTCTAAAAAAACATCAAACAGAACATTTCCTAAATGATCAGTGTTCCCCTAATGATAGTAGCCTGAAGTTTCTATGTTTAGACAGCAGCTCAAACTTGATTTTTTTTAAAGGCATAAAACTCAAATGTACACTGGGCAAGATGTCCTCAAATAATACATTTCAACTAAATAAAACATTAAAGGTCCCATGTCATGGCCATTTCTACTGATCATAATTCCATTGTTGAGGTCTACTAGAATAGATATATATTGTGCAATTTTCCAAACTCACATTGGTTTCTCATACAGCATCTCTGTATAGTATGTGTATTCAGGGCCGGCCCTGATCAATTTGCTGCCCTAGGCAAGATTTTAGCTGGCGCTCAAATGCAGACACTCACATGACTGGCATGCACGGTTGTGGCATGACCACCAAAACAGAAAGATATGGACACAAGATGTGTGCAACTGTATTTAGTGTCCTATCCATGTGAACATGATTTAAGTGGAGGGTGGACCTAACATCTTCTAGGGAGGTCCGGGGGCATGCTCCCCCGGGAAGATTGTTTTTTTTTAATATTGAAGTTAAAAGCATCAATCTGGTGCACTTTGAGAGCAACATTAGGAGATCTATGGAAACATCTCTCAACACCCATATGAAACAGAACTGTAAGTAGATTTATTTTTCTTCATGGATATTTTACAAATCACTCCCTTTTTTTTTGTTGTACTGTCATAGTATTTTATCCATGTCTTTCATCTATTCTCTTATTTTTTTTATAACTATAATGATCATATAAAGGTGTGCCTTTACCTCACTGAGCTGAGGTTATCGGAGCCTCTCAATCTTTCAGGAGAGAGCTCTCTAAAGCTCTCCCCCCTGCGGCCGCTTACACAGTAAATTCCAATGTTAATAAAAGCTGTATACGTTTTTTGGGAGACAAATACAAAATTAAAACCTATAATTGCACACTAAAACCATTATTTAAAAAAAAGAACAATTTCACATAAACCTCTGGTTTTTACTGGGGCAGTTCAACTTGATTTTGTGTGTGCCATAGTTTATGGGCGCTGTACACAATTATTGTGTAGTTCTGTTAGTATAAGATAATAAGATGTACTTTGTTGATCCAAAATCGGGAAATTGTATTATAAATCTTTTTTTGTTTACATTTCTAACTTTTTGTTTTGTTTTCAATTGTTGGCGCCCTCTATGGGTTGATGCGCCCTTAGCATTCGCCTATACTGCCTATGCCGAGGGCCGGCCCTGTGTGTATTCACTCTGTCCTAAACGGCTTGTTGGAGCTCCTGCCCCCTCCCTCCCTCCCTCCCTATGAGCCCAGTGGCCGTCTGCGAGACAGCGAGACACTGCAGAACTCAGCCTGGGCACACACACACACCTAGGGATGGGTATCGTTAAGGTTTTAATGGTACCGCTTATCGGTCCGGTCTTTTAACGGTACTTTTATCGGTTCTTTTGGAGAAAAAAACAAGGTAAACTAACTAAACAAATTGTGAACAAAACTATCATTGCTTTTTATTTAAAGTAAATAAATAATATTTCACATCAAAAGAAACAACAGTGTTTTAACAAATCGTATTAAATAATCTGATGACAGAACTGTAAACAGAATAGCTGAAACTTTAACAAAATAAATAACTTTGTTACCTCTAATCATTATGTTTGTATAATGTAGTTAACTCCGTGTGTTGCTGCTAGCATACATAACACCTGACGTGGAAACGTTACTCGTGGATGGGGCAACAGAGCTGCTAGAAAGACAGTAGAACCCGGTGCATTCCTCCGTCTGGATGTGGAGCACTTTTGATAAATGTTTCGACAAATTGCTCGTGTTACCGCCCTTACATGCTAAACTCTTATTGCACTTTAGGCAACGAGCATCGAGACGGGTAAAGTTTAACCACATCTCGGAGCGCGTTCTCTCCGCCATGGCCTCCGTGTGTGTGTGTTGCTGCATGTTGGTAGCAGCTGCGTGTGTGTAAACTGCCCCGCCCCCTCGCAAGCAGGCGGGGGAGAGAGATCTCTTGTCTGGATTGGAAAAATCGAAAATACAAAAAATAATCAGACGCATTTTGCAGTCTATTTCTTTCTTTCAGTTTTTAGTACTTTATCAATTTTTTCTGTATAAATAGTTACAATATTGCTTCTTTTTTTTTACGCGAGTTGAGATTTTTTTTAAACAATATTTTGTATTTTCTACAAATAGTTACGGAGGAAAACCATACATTCTAAACGTGTGTGATATATAAGAGCAGAACACTGCAACCTGTATCTGAACCCAGAAATCCAAATACGTCTGCTGCAATTAGGAGAAGGAATCATGGAACATTTTAATGTGATGTGTTTTATGAGCTGCAGCCTGTCAATGTGTGGCCATATCATTTCAGATTCATTCTCACCTCGTTGGTATGGATGAGAAATCGATTTGATTCCACCTCCGGGTCAATGATCCCCCCTTTAGACCGCTGCCTCTCCAGAAGCTTCTGCAGCTTGCACCACTTCTGCTGAAATGTTGAACCAATCACCACTTCGTCCAGCTGAGTGAGAAAAACAAAATACTTTCAATGGTTATTACTGACTTTGGAAACGACTTCCAAAGTGGTGAGATTGTGAAATTAAGCTATGAGCCGCAATAATGAACTATTTATTCAATTAAGTGATGCAACATAAAATAATAAATATTCCCATCGATACAATTACATAAGGTGCACTATGTTACCTCGGGCAGCTGGGGTGCAGGCGAGGACAGAAGCTGGTCCACGTCGTACGACAGCGGCTCTCTACACACCGGACACACCACAGTCAGCTCCTGTGAGGGGAGTCAGAAAATGAAATCACTTATAAAAGAGAGACACAAAAAGGTTTGTTTGGCCGGAGCTCCTCTCACCTGACGCTGGGTGTGGTCTCGGGTCTTGTCCTCCTCTAACTCACGCTCCCTCTGCTGGAGCTCCCTCTCTGCGTGGCTGGCGTAGCGGCCGAGGCAGTGGGAGTGGAAGTAGTGGTAGCAGCTCGTCTTGGAGAACGTCTCTCCCTCCTGGAGACATCCAGTGCACATAGAACAATTAAATGGGTTTGCAGAGGCAGATTTTAGGAACAGTTCTGCTTATTTCTGCAAGTTGCTTAAGAAATATACTTTCCTTTTCAACATTTCTAATTGGAATTCTTTTGTATTTATTATATATACATTATTCTATAAACTAAAATGAATTATAGTGATAGACAAAATGTTATAGGGATTGATGTTGTTGATGATGATAATGATGATGATGTACCTTAAAGCCATAGAGGCAAATGACACAGTTTCCATGAGGAATATTGCTTTCAGTCAAGATTTCTTTAGCTTTCTATAGGAGAGAAAAAAAGGAGAAAAGTTAGAAACTTGACTTCAAGCAGCAGTACTTCTCACTATTACCATTATGTATGAATTAAATAAAAAGCACTATATATAGTGACCTCAATGAGCTGATACAGCACGGGTGAACCCAGACAGGACTGAGCCTCCAACTGAAGACACCTTTGGACACTAAAAGAAAAGGTGGCACATGCTTACAGAGTTTTACACTCCAAAAGAAACATTTCCGAGCAGAAAGTAGTGATAAAAGAGTTCAATCGCACTTTATTACCTACTGATCTTGTCATCAGAAAGCCCTCGAGGGTTACGAATGGAGATTGCTGGAGAAGACGAGGGATACTAAGCACACAAAACAGGGAAGAGAGTCAAAATGTAATTATGTCCATCAGTATGTTGAGCTTTACAGGCGGTGTTATAGCTCTATGGCAGCATTCCATACCTTTTCTATTAGTATATACTGCTACTGCCCTAAAAAGTATGTACGGTTGCAGGCAGTATGCATACAAACGGGACTATACCCCGAGTTCCAATACCCATACATATTTCCCAATAAATAGTATGTCAAATGTAGTATGCCAAAAATACCTGGATGTCCTACAGCATCAGGTTCCATATGAAAAAGCTTAAAGAGCCTGTGACACGGTTTTCCCCCATCATCCAAACCCATCAAAGTACATATTGTCCCCTTGAAAACCGTTACTGAACTGATTTTGGATATTTGTACTTTGATAACCATTAATCTGCCCTTCAATGTTGACCATTTTCTGGATCTTCTCGGGGATTCTTCAAGTCCCGCCAAATAATGGGTGACGTCATTGCGGGCACAGCGCTCCAGCTGCACCGTCCAGGATCCCAGCATCTGCATGTAAACCTTTATATATATACAGTCAGATGTGAAACGCACGACGGCGCACACAGCGGCAAGCTCAGACAGCGATGACAGGTTCATGTTGAACGTGTCTGAGAGCTCATATGAGGCTGAAGGATCGGTTTATGTTGTATCTGTTAGAAGTTTAGGAATGAGGTGCGTCAAGATGGGCGATCATATGGTCATGGAGCCAGTGCTGGAATGGGACTACAAATCATCCCGGGACTCTCGACCGGCCCACTTCGGTACCGCTAGTAAATTGTCAACGGGGGGAGTGGGGGATGTGCTGGTGACTTATCCGACCGGCCCACTTCGGTACCGGCCCATCGGGATTCGTCCCGATGGCCAGTCCGCCACCGCACACAGCCCACGTACACTGTCAACGGGGGGAGCCTCGCTGCGGGGAAACGGTGGACCGAGTGTCCCGATCGGAGTGGGAATAATAATAATAATAATCCGTGCATTGTATCCATTAATTTCCCCAACATTGTGGTCAAAAAAAACACACGTTTAATCCATGTTGTTGGTGTACTACAACTACAAAAAGCATCGGTTTGTTTTCTCATCAGGAAATGCAGACCGGCTCAAACAAACGATCATTTAATGTATCATATGTTCGCCGAATTGACATGAAAGCACAAATACATGTAGTTTCATCCACTTGAGTTTACAACCACAAAAATAATCGATTTGTTTTTATATCACATCCGACGGGAGGAAATTAAGCAGCTCCGATTTTAATCCTAATTTAATCATCATCTTCACCCACGATCATTTATGTTTATGTCGCCGAATTGACATGAAAGCACTGAAAAATATGAATATACTGTAGTCAACTTCATTAAAACGTTATTAACGTGCCTCAACTCAGTAATTCACCATTTCTACGCATGACAACACACTATAGAGGCTTCTCAATTCTTAAATGTCCCCTCCTCGACTCGAGACTTAGTCCCGCCCACAGGAGATGCGAGCGGAGGACCAAGGAGGGGAACCGAGGAGAGAGGAGGGGAAGCAGCAGACGTTTAAAGAAATGAGAACTCCTCTCATATTAAAGCGACGTCCGTTCATTATTACAACAGCTGCATCAGCTGTCGAGTGTTTTGTCATAGCGCTGTATTTTATAATCTCCGTTAGATCAGCTGAACATTGTTCCCCCACATATTTGCTTTGAATTCATTGAGAGTGCGGTGTAAAGAATGAGACAATAACAGGCTACAGATGCGGACACACAAATAACACAATCAGAGACTGGATATACCCCCCCCCCTCTCTCTGGTCGCTGAAATGGGGAATTGAAATGACGGGCCAAAGGTTGTATTTACAAGTATTAAAAGTAAGCAGAGGACACCAAACCAACTGAGACCCGTCTGTCCGCCGCATCTACGCACTGTACAACACACACCTACATACTGTACCACACACACACATACAACACACACACACACACACCTACAGCTCCCAAAGCATAATCAGGCGTACGCGTATTTTATTATGTGAAGCACTGAAATGGTTTTAGAAAAATATCGACTCTTTGTTTGTAGATATCTACTAAACTAAAGCAAATAAAGAGAGTAGGCCTGTTATACTGAGTGATATATATTTTACACACTGCTCTGCTTTCTGCACGGGACCTCACAGCTGTTCTCTCTGGAAACATCGAGACGCGATGAGAGCAGTTTCTAAAATAATATCCAGGGGATGCATGCAGAGCTGTCATTGGCTGAGATAAGTCCGGCCGTGCGTCACGCCTCCACCGTTCCCGGAAATGCATCCACGGAGGAGCCGTGGAGGAACCATCAGTGTATCCTCGGTTAGAGCTCCTCCAGAGAGCCTCCTCGCCGCTCGGTCCTCTGTGTGCATTTAGAGAAATGAGATGTCCTTTAACGTGGCGCGCTGAAACTCATTTCCGGGTCACTACCGGAGGACCGAGGAGTCGAGGAGGGGAAATTTGAGTATTGAGAAGCCTCTTATGTCCGTGTTTGGCTCTCTCGCCGCACAGTGAAGCATTCCCGCATTGACGTCACTTCCGGCTTCCCCCAAAACTTAAAAATGAGTCGAAGGAATTTCCCCGCGATGTTCGAAATTATTGATATTTATCGGAACGGTATCGCTTTTTCTTTTTTAAACTGACGGTTCGAGATGACTAGTAGCCCAATATTTCATTGCACAACAGTTGTTGGGAGGCTGTCACAGGCTCTTTAAAGTTAAAGGTGCAATGTTAGGACTAAGCACTATGTCAGAATAAAAAAATCGGATATTTGTCACTTTCATTTTATATTTTATTCGTCAGGGTGGCAACTAAATAGAATACTGGTATGTTTTGGAACGCAGGACTGTGGTGTTTTCAGTTGATTGTATCCTTACAGGTACATAGCAGACACCTTATTAATGTGAGCCGTGGAGATAAATGTGAGCAGTGTTTTATCAATAAACCTCATCACAACACAGAGACTGACATACTGTAAACACAGTCCAGTAGCAGGATAAGATCATAAATGATGTACCTGCTGATCCAGGGTCAGAGTCAGGGTGAGGCGGACAAACTGTGAGACAGAGTCCTCCGCTGTGGACGGGTACAGGACCAGGCTCACCTCCCAGCACCTGCAGGACACAGCTGCAGCTTCAACAACACTCTCTAAACACAGATACACTCTGAAGCCAAAAAGGCAGCAATCATTATGCAGAATGGCCCAATTAAGGACGATACACTTGATATGATGTAATAATGTGCATTTTAATGTAACTAGAAACTAAAGTTATCCAGTATTGTAGTATAACGTTTCATGAAATTGGAATACTCATGTATAAGTACTTCAAAATCTGTACGTGATTACAGTTCTTGAGTAAATAAACGTGCACCACTGTCTCGTACTGTAAATCACTAACAACATGCCTTAAAGCTAAAGCTTGATGTCATTTTAGCTCATTTTTGTCTCACCCTTCTTCTTTCCTGTTAACCAGCAGTTCATCCAGATAGATGGACTGCAGCACCTCGATTTCAGACAAAACACTGCGGAGAAGAGAAATATAATGTTTAACTTGTATTGATGCCATTCTGTCCTGTTTTATAACAGGTTGACACATCATGCTAGCGTTAGCTGGTTGCTAGTTAACCATATAGCCACAGCAGAACTGCTACATTTCCTCTGATGTTAAACCGTCACTAAATAAGTAAACCGGATATCAATTGTATTGAATGTCATGAAATGTGTTTGATGGTAAAAAGAGGAAATACATGCTGTAAACTAACTCACTCGCACTCGGCTGCCATGATGAGGTTTGTCGCTGTTTGAGCTAGCTGCAGCTGCTAAAACCTTGATATAGCACACGGTTCTTTCAAAACAAAAGTGTCACGGCAAGCTCTTGTTACCGTTTTAAATAAATCACGTAACTAGACATTTACTGGATCATTTTAGGTCTGATTTAAACGTAACATTCCCATTTACGAAGGGAAAGGGTGAATCATACATACTTGGGCCTAAATTATAAAACTTGGATTTTGAATGCGTTCACCGGAAGTACCAGCGTGTTGTTATGACTGACTTGATGTCAAGTGACCATGGAAGGGAAATGTGCTGATTTCCATTGCCCTCTAGTGGGCACAGTAAGAACTGCATAATATAAATAACTAATAACAATACTGATAATAATTATGAGTCATAATGTCTTTAAAATGACATTATGACTCATTATATTATATGACATCATTATGAGTCCTATCATTTTAGTTTTTTCATCATTGAGTAAATGTTGGAATGTGTGTTTTGACCTCTGGTTTTGACCCATGTGCTGACACATTCATACAGTGATCCATTGTGTGGGAATACATCTTTTGAATAGTTTTCATCATTCATTGTTTGTCTACCATTAAAATGTTCGTCGTATAAAACACTTCACAACTTTGTTTTGGAAAGTGCTAGCTTTGTTAATAAAAAATATGAATACTTTATTATTGTTATTTGGCACTAAGGTGCTCAAAACTTAAGTATTTTCTTTAACCTCTTTAACATACTGTATGATAGATGTTGGATACACCACTAATAACACCTGCAATTCTCATTTACACATATACACATCTGTCTCTCTCAGGGGCGGATTTACAGGGGGGGGCAAGGGGGGACAGCTGATCCCCCACTGTAGATTCCCCCCAGCTGCCCCCCTAACTTTTGTGTCCCTAAAACTGTACTTGTACAAGCAAACTTACACTATGTCCACAAGCTTCTCAAGTAACGAAACAAGCAATACATTAATTAAAAGTGAATCTTTTGAAATATAATCTTAGGCCCCTCAAAAACGTAGCACGTAGTGGTGTTCACTCGGACAGCGACACTCAGGAGCGACCGAGCTGTCCCAGCAACCAAAGAAGGATCAGTTTCCCCTGGCAGCATTCCCCCTTGGACCAGTTTTGTTTTTACTAAAGATGAGAGCTTGAAACAAAATATTAAAAACTATAAAATCCACATAAATTACTCTCACACATCATAGCAACCAGGCTGCATAAATTAAACCAGGTTGCACCCTTTACCGTCAAACTGGGTGTTACAAAGTAAACAGTCTAGACACAGCTGCCTGTGTGCGTCACGTTTGATAAATACTTTCTGATTTGATATTTACTATAGCCTAATTATTAGCTATAGCTATTAGCTACATGGCCCTAACGTGTGAGGTAATGCAATCATTTGTACCAGTGCTTTTGACATCGAGACTCTTTCATGTCAGAGGAGCTGGAGTGATTCAACGACAACAAAAAAGATATATCTGAGAAGTGATCAGGATGAATAGAAAGAGAAAAGGGAATACACTGGAGAGACCATGGGTCAGAGCAGGAGAAGGCCAGGAGGAGATGAAGACATTAGTGAAAAAGAAGAAATGAATGTGAGGAATGAAGATGTGATGTCGGACTCAGAAAGAGGGACAGTGATCAGGAGCAGATGAAACTCCAGCTGGACCGCATGGTATGTTTTTATTCTCCCTACATACGATAACAGCAGCAGTGGCTCTTAGTATAGAGACATATTGCCTGAAATGTTTCGCTGCACAGGTCGCCTTAAGCTCTCTTAAGAGATGGGTGATGTCATTTGTGGATAAGATGGACTTTTATGAATCCCTCGTGGGGAAATTGTTTCTCTGCATTTGACCCATCCTAGTGTTGGGAGCAGTGTGCTGCCATTTACTTAATAATAACTAAGTACTTTGTCTGAACTTACAGTAAATATAATTTTAGGGTAGCCTTCCTGTACTTAACATGAGTAATGTCTGCTGTTTTTACTATGTTTTTGTTTGTTTGTCTGAACACCTTGTTTCTCTTTTGCATTAAGACCACTTGTGTTAGGGTATGATTTAACAAGATATAGGTTATATATACATTATAAAATACCACTTACTGTCCACCCTGTCATGACCTCTTGCGCCACCTTTGCCACCCCATGGTCTCTCTCTCTCTCTCTCTCTCTCTCTCTCTCTCTCTCTCTCTCTCTCTCTCTCTCTCTCTCTCTCTCTCTTACACACACACACACCCACACCGACAGACTAACACCTACACACACCCCTAGACTGTTGCTTTGTTGTGGTATTGAGTGTCAGGCTGACAGGCGGATGTGAGTGAGCTCCACCTGCAGCGGCTGTGCACAGCAGGCGGTTTGGAGCCACGCAGATTCAGGTCAGACACGCATCTTTAAAACTTTCTGCAAACACACGGCCGGTTTCTGTCTGACTCGGCACACCTCGCTGAAGGCACTGCAGTATCTCTGCATTATTGCATGTTTCTCTCTGTGTGAAGATGCTATAACCGTTTTAAGAAAAACTGAATCTTGAATGAAAATATAGGAAAATATAAATGAAGAAAGGAGAGGCATGCATGCAATGACATGATACTGCATGGTGTCATTTTGATCACAGTTTATTTTCAATTGCTAACACATATGAAGACATGGCTCATCTTCTCAAAACACTGAACATAATTCCTCAACAACACACCCACAGTGCAAACACCTCATATATCCTGCAGAATGACTCAAAACGACAACACCTATCAAACCCAACTTTTGCACCGAATTGCACACACTTCGTAAGACTCTTTGTCCAACCAACTACACACCGTGGTGCTCAATCAAAAACACACATACTTTTATGGGTTTCTGCACCACAGAAATAAGTGCAGAAACTCAAATATTCTGTTGAAACAAAACGTGTTTATTTTCCTCCACAACTGCTCAGCGCAACATTTATGAACAAACAGTTGTGTGAACAAAAAATATGCTCTCTATCAAATACAGTAAAAGGAAAAGAAAACGTATTTAAGCTGAATGCCTGGCCACATCACCTCATCAGCATGCACCTATATGCCTGACGTTCATACAGCTCCAACCGTTATGCTGCAAATAACTCTTCAACTGACTTCCATTCATCCTCCCTCTCACTCCCTGGACCTCTACCTCTTGCTGCTATGTCTAAATATCCATTGTTGTTGTAAGACGTTCTTACTAGTAGCCTTTTCCTAGTGCTTGCATCCTGACCGATGAGTCAACAATATGCATGCGTATTTGTTTATTGGTTCATGTGTGTAGCATTTCTTAATGGCAGTGCTATGGAAATGGCAAACAAGTGAATATGTCAGATTGCGGTGTCTTCCTTAGAGAACTGTGTGCAGTGTCTTCTGCCAAGATGAGTTGAAAACTGGGTGCAGAGCTGAAATGTGTTGGAGATTTGAGCTGAGGTTTTGCTCTCTGAGAGTCAGTTTTTAGCAATGGGAAAAAAGTCTTCTTTTTGCTTTTAAATGTAACACTTAGATTCACTTCATATGAAGAATGTGATGAATTATCTATTATATGATATTATTTAGTCTGAAGATATCAATGTTTTTCACATAAATGTTTTTTATTTATCTTTTGAATTGTGTATTCTTATAATTTATTTTTAGTTCCTTTTTGTTTTATTTCAGTCACTGTTTGGTAATCTTAAATAAAGGTGGACTAGACATATTTACGGTGGCCCTGAAGTGCAAAACACCACAGCATTTCACAAAACGCCACAGCATTTCACAAAACCCACAGCATTTCACAAAACCCACAGCATTTAGATCCTCCAGAAAAACGCGGGCAAAAATCCTTTTTGCCCGCGATTATGCGATCAAACATGCGGGGTTTTATGTGATTTTATGCGGTGAAATTGCGGGAAGTTGCGAAATATGCTAAATATGCGGAACAAATAAATATTGGGCTGTTTTATTTATTCTCTCTCACACACACAACCTGCCACTAACGTTAAACCCCTTTACTATTCAATTAAACACATTCAATGTTTATTTATTGTAAAAGCAATTGGGCTATTTTAATCACACTCTCTCTCTCACACACACACAAACACACACACACACACACACACACACACACACTTCTCCGCCTCATTCTGTTTTCATTTACTTGCTCGTTATCTGATCAGCATCAATCTTGTAGGCTTCTCACCTCGTTTCTTGTAGCCCTCGAAAGGGTTTTGGAGGTTGATGCCTCGGTGAACGTGAGTTGTTTGGCTTTCTTGTCCGCAGCAGCAGAAAGCATTTTCGAATCTTTGAATGAATCAAAGCGGGTCGTCACCGTCGATGTTCTCTTATGCTCCAACACACAGTTGCACGGGGTGCAGAATAGTTTCCCCCCACTTTCGTGCATGACATCGGGGAACTGCTTTGCCCGGTCTTTAGCAGAAATGTTCGTCGGTAAATGAAATGGATTAGATGTTTTCATCTTGGTGTTTTCTCTCTCGTGTGAGCTCCACACGTTCACTCTACGGTGTTGTTTACCTTCTGTGATGCGCGAGCTGATGACATTGCGTCATCATCATCACTTCACGTTAGGACGAGTTAACTTTTTTCCCCTCAACTTTGTGTGGAAAAATGCGGGGATTATGCGGCCTTTTAAATCTGCGCCATTTTGCTGATTATGCGGTAAATTCTGCAATCGCAGAATCGCGTTTTTCTGGAGGGTCTAAGCATTTCACAAAACGCCACAGCATTTCACATTGGACGGAAAGGGTATTCCTTAGGGAGAACACTTCTTGTTTGTGATTGGACAGAGCCAGCCATAGAGGCACTGCTGTGATTGGTTGTTTTTGCTGCCAGTCAAGAAATTACGCTTCGTGATTGGCCCAACACATCAGCCGTTAGCTGTTAGCACACACTCAGAGCTCACAGCTCCTCATATCTGTTCAGAAACTGGACAAAAGTTAAACATGTACAAACCACAGACTGTCTATGTCTTGGCGAATACAGTCGCTGCTTTATTTATGTCTGTAGCAGCTACAGGTTAGTTTAGCCTGATGGGTCCGAGTTTCCTGAAATGCTGTGGTGTTTCCTGAAATGCTGTGGTGTTTTCTGAAATGCTGTGGTGTTTTCTGAAATGCTGTGGTGTTTTCTGAAATGCTGTGGTGTTTTCTGAAATGCTGTGGTGTTTCCTGAAATGCTGTGGTGTTTTCTGAAATGCTGTGGTGTTTTCTGAAATGCTGTGGTGTTTCCTGAAATGCTGTGGAGTTTCCTGAAATGCTGTGGTGTCTTGCACTTCAGGGCCACCGTACATATTGCTGTACTGTTTTAAAATAAATTAGTATTGAGTATTGCTGGTCCATATTCCTCCAATTGATTGAAAGACAGGTATATGAATGAATTGAGAAAGTACATTTGTTCATGCGGTCAAGTGTCTTTAAACCATCTTCGAAGAGTTTTTTCAATATAATATGACCCTTCTGTGTTGTTCTGTTTCAAATGATATTTTGAAACATTTTCTCTCTAACTGATTCAAGTTCACATAGGTTGAGTTTAGCAGAGACGAATTATAGAAATGTAATTTTATTACGCAATAAAGTGCTCTGCAGGAAATTAGATTTGCTGTTATTTCCAAAAGATAGAGACATTAGTGCACATTACATTAAACTGCTCTTTCTGAGCAGCGTGATGTTAAGCTTCTCTGCAAAAACGGGACTTCCTCAGGAACTTCCCAGACTCAATATGTTGCATGTGGTCAGGTTGGTATGCCAATAATAAAAGTATTGTAAGGCATGACAGGCTTAACACTCAAATGCAGAACTCACTATAGTGTCGCTCTCAACTTATTCCTATCACCAAAAACACACACAAATGACCCCAGCTGAACGTCCACATACTGAACCTAGCACCTTTGGGCCCCTGAGGTTCTGGGCTCACAGAATAGATGCCCATTTTATTCATTTTTTGTCAATGAATGCATCAATTTACAGCCAGTGGAACTCAGAATTGAATGCATGATAAAACTAGAAAAAGTGCATTCAATAGATGTATCTCTCTCTCACAAGATAAGTTAAATCTAACTTGATAATTCCTCTCTGCTCCCTTTTAAGATGGCATTGAAAATGCCAAAAATTGAATTTATCTATTTGAAATGTTACCTTACTTTACTGGAACGCAACATATGGGATATTAATTGATTCGTCAGTTCAAAATAAGACCAGACTTTACTGTAAATGTCTTACAATAAAGGCCAACATGGCAAGCAACAAACTAGGGAAATCTGGTTGTAAGGTCTTTGCTACTGATGCAGTTGTTGATCAGATTGAGCCTTTTCCAGACGGACAGGGGAGGGAGGATTCAGTCAATTATGAAAATATCTAAAAATATATTTGTCATAACATGTTATCTCACCGCAACCACGAGAGGTTCTTGATCATACATTCATAAATCTACAGGCTACCTAACTGATGACACACACACACACACACACACACACACACACACACACACACACAATCCGTTTTAAATCTGTCTGAGGTAACAATGCAGTCTTTTTAAGAAGTCTAGATGAACAATATGCTTAATTTTTCAGGGTTACTTTTGCATGTGTGTGTTCTTGAAACGTGCAACTAAACCACAGTTGCAGATGTGCTCAGTATATGTGTGACCGTCCCTTGATAAAGCGTCCTCTGAGGAAGGTCTGTGGTTAGAATACTAGCAAAGGAAGGGGATGTTGCATGAAGTGAAACAGAGAGGGACAGGAAACTCTGCACATCTCTGCAAAATAAAAGGGAAAACACAAGGTACAGTATTGGGCTTCTTCACCCAACTTTTATCTCAGAACTATTTTCATATATTTACATATTTAGGATATAGCCTAGATGCAAGATATAAAATATGATTTAACAAGTTACTGTTTCCAGCCAACAAATGTCTTGTTTTATTGATAACAAAGCTGAAGATTTTAACAAAATGTCTAACAATGAAAAATAATACATACATGCGACAACTCATGATCTACATGCAGACACAAAGAGGGAGAGTGAGAGTGTACCAGAATATTAAAGAACTATAGATTGAAACAGGTTTTAATTCCAATACCTGCCTAAAAATGTGTCGGATAAGGTTTCCTCAATAGATTATTTGATTCCCTAATGCAACCTTTATTTCCCAACAATTTGTGTTTATATATTCAATTCAACCAATTGTTTGTAGGCTAAAGCAAGAGATATCAAACTTCTTTAAATATTCAACTCGCTTAAAAATTAAAAACGTTTGGGCACCTATAAGGATGCCACCTGGGAAGAGACCGAGGGGTAGACCTAGGACCAGGTGGAGGGATTATATCTCTTCGCTGGCCTGGGAGCGCCTTGGGATCCCCCAGTCAGAGCTGGTTGATGTCGCCAGGGAAAAGAAAGTTTGGGGCTCTCTGCTGGTACTGCTACCCCCGCGACCCGACCACGGATAAGCGGGAGAAGATGGATGGATGGATGGATGGAAACTCGCTTAAAAATGCTGCAACAAGTGGCCTGACTTTTATTTTGAAAGTGAGGCCGGAAGTGACATTTAACGCACTCGGTGGCTGGTACTTGTAGCAGAGGCGATCATCAGACCGCACAGAGCAGACACACGCAGACACAAATCATCGTGTTCACGCAACCTCATCCAGACAACAGAGCAACAAAACGCCACTCACTCAAAACCGGGACTTTTGTTTGTTTGTGCTAACTGTTTTAAACATTCAAATATGCTTCTGTGTTCACACTTCGGACGGAGAAGAGGCCAGCCTTAGAATAAAAGTCACCACCAAGTGTTCTCCGGAGAGGAGGAAAGGTAAGCTGAACAATGCTGTTTTAATATCTGAAAATGTATTAACCTCATACTTCCTTATGAAAACAAATATGAAATTAAGTAACGGCTCAGTTCTCTTCCTCTTTCTATTGCTCTCTATCTCCAACTTATTTAGCTTTTGGAAATTTAGGTGATATCAGTTATATACACATTTACGCTAATCTTGGATGTTATACTTGTAAAACCAGGTTAAATCTACATTTCTGAACTCATTTTAATTGTTATTTCATCTCTATTTTCTGGATCTCCCCTCTTGGCTTGGATTGTATGTTTTCAAGCTGCATGTTTTTATGGTTTTTTATCCCCGTCATTTAGGGGAAGTAGCTTGAAAGCTTTTGTTGGTGGGCAAGATTGAGTGATATGATGTCAATACTAATACACAATCTTTGATCATCTCATTAGTTCTTAATATATGTTTAGTTTTTCTGTCTAAATCCATGGAGATCGATGCTTTTCTACCACCACAGAGCTCAGGGTCACAGGTCAATGCCCTGCTGCTCATATGAACCAGCTCATGTCAAGACCTCCTCCTCTGCAAACACCCCCACACACACCCTTCTGCACCCAGTGGTGGAAGAAAACGTAATGCTGCATCTAACTAACTAACTAACTAACTAACTAACTAACTATGAATTAGGGATTCAAATACACACTTTTATTTAGAGAAACGTTTTTTTTTAGGCAACAGTTTATTGTTTAATGTGGTTTCCAGTAATGGGTTTGCATCTCCTTTGAGCATGTATCCTCGTTGTAAGTGTTTGCCGGCGGACACTGTGATAAATTGAATTTGTATCCAGTTCTCATCCACATTTTGACCATACCCATGTTAGATCTTGGTCGTTCTTAACTATTTATTTCAACGAGATAAAGGAATTTAGTCATCGGAATCTGGATCCTAAGTCCGCCCTGGGTCCCAATAATCAGCATTTAAAAAAAAAGATTTTTAATCAACTGGTCCGTTTGTTTTGATGATGAGAATAATTATTCAGGTTATTTAGACTCCCGGTTAACCTCCTTTCTTACCGGGAAAAGATCCAAGGCCACCAAATTCCGTATTTTGTAATACATTTTTCTGAGCGACCCCTAGCGGTTGCAAAATATATGTAGAGATTTCAATCTGCTGATTTTGTTTGTCTACGTTATTTTAAAGGTCCCATGTCATGCTTTTCCGGTTATTACCCGTCCCCTTGTGTGTTATGAAGGTTTTTCTGCATGTAAACGGACTGCAGAGTCAAAACCCTCAAAGTACACCCTGTAGCGAGTAAAACTCTAACACAGAGAAGACCTGTCTATGCTGCCCCAGAACGCCTCGTTGGAGATTTCTCTTTTTCTTCCTGGGTACAGTGACGTGCCCATACCCAAATGGACCAATCCGTGGAGCCGTTACGTTACGTCCATGGATCGGTCCAAAAGGACCGATCTGCGGACTTCCTCACACACACACACTCAATCTTTTCTCAGTTGTAGCTCCGCCGATTTCTCCTCCCTGAGACGGCGGGTGTGTGTGTGTGTGTGTGTTTGGGCTGGTTTCGGGCTGGGTTTCGCTGTTGTTCGCTGTCACTGGGCTCATAGGGAGCCAAGAGCTCCATCAAGCCGTTTAGGACAGAGAGTGAATACATACTTTACAGAGATGCTGTATGAGAAACCAATGTGAGTTTGGAAAATTGCACAATATAAATCTATTTTAGTAGACCTCAACAATGGAATTATGATCAGTAAAAATGGCCATGACATGGGACCTATAACATTTCACAACATTTTAGTTGTTACACAATCCATATGTCTATTGACCTTACAAAAAACTACAGCTGAAATAATTATTTCATAAGAAGATCGACAAAAAATGTATCGGCAAAGATTCTAAATATTCTACGGTGCTGATTCAACGTTTTTCCCTCAACATCATTTTCACGTGGATATCTATCTTAGCTTTCAGGTTTGATCAGATAAAACAACCATTATAAAGACATTCCCTCGGGTCCTGAGACATTTTAATCTGCAATTTTTCATTATTTTTATTATAATAATAATTATATTATTATATATAATTATACGGAGGCGTGTGGGGCAGTGGATGGAGCGTTGGTGTTCAGATCAGGGGGTCACAGGTTCAAACCCCACTGCAGTCAGCATGTCGTTGTGTCCCTGAGACACCTCACCCCAAATTGTTCCTGTGGGGATTGCCCACAGTACTGAGTATGTAAGTCGCTTTGGATAAAAGCGTCTAACAAGTAATGTAATATTATTATGGTTGCAGTTTTTTCACAACGTGGTAAGTGTTGTGAATTGAAACTCAACTACTCGTCCAAAATAAACAGGGCCGCCCCTCCCTGCAGGCCGATCATGCAGACTGTGTGGGGCCTCAGCTTGCGGAGGTGCCTCATTTTCCGTAGGGAGCCACATTTTCCGTATGGAGCCTCATCTGAAGCGCAAATGCGGGGCACGCCACAGTTTCGCCGCTGCGAGGCTCCGCTAGCACCCCCCCCCCACGCTCGCGACACAGAGGGCCTCATCATATAACCTGAACATAAGTATGTATCATTTTGTAACGTAAGTAATGTGTTTGTTTGTCCATGACCTGCTCTTATGCAGACTTTGATTACTTTGATTACTTATTTGTGATACATCAAAAACTAACTTTTTAAGACAACAGGCTCTTGGATAGATTAAGATTTTAAAATACATTTATTATGACATGGCAGTTTTAAAAATACAAACAAAATTATTCGGTACGGGCCCTTCGGTTCGGTTCGGTACACGTGTGTACCGAAGTGTAACGAACGAATATAACGTGAAACGTAAAAAATTGAGAACGTGAACAACTTCTTGGAAGTAATCTCAGGTGCTGCGTCGCAGCATTCAGAGTAATGTGCTCCCATTGTGTTCAACGCGTCATAGAGCGAGCAACTCATTTCATTGGACGAGCTGGTCAGAGGGATGCGTCCAAATGTAGTCAGTAATTTGAGGAACTGTCGAAATGGCGAACGCAGATAAAGTTGAGCTTGAAAATCCTCCAGCATCATTGAAGTCTCCGGTTTGAGAACATTTTGGTTTCGCAGTTACGTACAAGGATGACGGACAAAGACAGGTGGACCGAACCAAAGCTGTTTGTCGGAATTGTTCAACTAACATTGGTTACGCGGCTGGCAATACACCAAACTTGCACACTCATTTGAAAAGGCATCACCCGAACGTGAATATCACCGGTACCAAAAGACTGAAGTGCAAACCCAACTCCCACTAGCATTTAAGCCTCCACCACTCGCAAAAACTTCAGACCGAGCCAAAGCTATTACAAACGGCAAATGTTGCCATGTTAGCAAAGCGCTACCTGGCTGTATCTGCTACCTCTGTCCCTAGCGAGAGGGTGTTCTCCACAGCAGGAGACATTGCTAGTGCCAGCAGATCTGCCCTTTCGGCAAGCAATGTGGACAAGTACATCTTTCTTTAAAAAAACATGAAATGACAAGCAAGTCCTAATGTCAAACTGGCTGCTTAGGTACTAGTACAGTAAAAAAAGTTTACATTTATTTGAGTGAATATTCATAGTTTAATAATAATTAAAAACCCAAAACTAATATTTTATGTTTTGTGAGTACAAGTACAGTAAAGTTCAAATACAGATTATTTCAGTTCATCGAAATGCTGCACCTTAATGTTTATTTTATTATATTTTGTATTTATTTGAGTGAATACATTATTCACAGTTTAATAATAATTTAAAAAAAATATGTTATGTTTTGTGATAATTTTTCTGCTGTACCGAAAACGTACCGAACCGAACCGTGACCTAAAAACCGAGGTACGTACCGAACCGAAATGTTTGTGAACCGTTACACCCCTACAAACTGTATATACATTCACTAGAACTAGCTCTTCCTTGACCAACTATTACAGTGAAACACTCCGTACACATTAATGAACAATCACATAACATCATATGTTATATTGTGGAACACACAGGAGCCATTAACGATTAATAATTTAGCTAATAATACTCACATTAAAAATGCATTATTAATAATGTTAAAGTTAAGGATCTGAACATCCTCCACTATTTGTAAAAAAAGGCAAAAAAATTCAGAACAACATTGTGATTGTAGCAGAAGAAAAGAAATAAAAGAAAGAGTTTTAGCTGCTTCTGTTCTCTGGATAACTTCTGCCCTCATGGACCGTGCAGTTTAAGATGGATGTGCAAAATGAGAGAGACATCTGTAGTTAAAATACTGAAACTTAAAAAGCAACACTGAAAGCAACACTTCTTTAATATACTCAAAAAGATATTGATCAACTTCCTTACATCCCCAGTTTACAGAAGACATGAGTTGGCAACTACTTCTAATCAAATTATCACTATTCAATTGTCCTTTTTCAACAACATTTTTTTTTATTATTGGTTTCAGCTTTTCATTCCTGCGCACACGGTTGACGTTGTAAATTCAAACAACTCTTGGTCTTTGGCAACAAAACTACTTGGTTAGGTTGAGGGGGAAAAATCCTGCTTTGGTTCGAAAAGAGTAAGCTTAAGGCCGTCGTATAGCTCAGTTTGTTATACTGAAGGCCAATGAACTGCAGCTTGGTCCACATGTGGAGGACCTAGGTTCGAATCCAGCCCGCGTATCATTCACTCTTTCATATCTGTCACTCAAATAAAGACACTGGTTACCATAACAAATAAATAGATTTGCACCGGACAAACAGTGTTCTCTTGTTGTGAGAAAGTCATGTGTTGTTCTTTTTCTCGGCCATAGCAAAATCTATCTTAAATTAAACAAGAGATTGGTGTGTTATTTATACTTCCACACCTCCCTTGCATCGCTCCCGGCACGTAAAAAGCCGTAACATAACTTATTGTTGAATAAAGTCAGCAAACCATATCATAATACATGTTATAATAAGGATCATGTTAGTTGAAGTAAATTAAAAGCTAACCAACTAAAATATTCACTTAGAGTATTTTGCTAGCAATATCTGTTAGCATGCTAGCAAGATAGGACTAGCAAGCTAGCTGTAACTACACTACGCTGCATGATCAGTTGTCGGTTGCTTTGTTGCATTAGCTGATGAAGTCATTTGTTCATATTAAGTACATTTAAAAGCCACATCAGTGATTAGCAGAAGTTATTCATTCAAGCTGGTATTTTGCTCATTTGATTTAGCTTTATTACAACACACAGTCAGCCCATTAGTAACATTCTTTTGAATTCTTTCAGCAGCTCCGTCCACAGATCTTACCATTGAGAGTTTTGTTTGTAGAATCTTTGTATTGAGGGACGTTTGTTTGTCACATGGGAAAATGAATACACCGGGTGTTTCACAGCAGTACATCTACTCCTATGGTACTTGAGTTGAAAGAAGTTTCAAGCTTGCAGAGCGCTCGACAGCTGCACGAGTGAAGCGATGGTAGATTCAGTTTGCTTCACCACATCCTTCACTTCATAACCACAAAGATAGTGAAAATTGTTTTCACATCTGTGGGAAACTAACCTAAATTAGTAAGTAAGACTGACTGCTGTCGTGAGATTCAAATTCTGACTGAATTTAAAATCTGACTTTTATAAAAGCGTATCTCTTTTAATTGGAGAATAACATTTTCACTAATGTTGTCCTAACCTCTGCATTGCTGCTTGTTTATCCGTAAACAGTTAGTCAAAATGAGAAGTGGCTTTTGTGATTCTTCCTAATTTAAAAATAGATTACAAATGATTTTTTCCAGTTGCTTTACATGTCGTTTCCATGTGCCAATTCAAGTGCCCTAAAAAACTCAAGTCTGAACAAAGTGATAGGCTTCTGTGTTTACAGTGCATAGTCCTGTGAATGTGTACTTTGTTTACTTAGATTAAACTTAAATGAGCTCCGTTATGTTTTGTTATAGTATTTAAGTGTTTAATTTAACTTTTAATAACCCTAATAGTTTGTTTTGGACCCTTTTTAGTGCTAAACAATAGGGCACAGTCCAATATCCATCTGGAGGCGCAATCTTTGTTAAAGGCAATATGTCTGTATTTGCTGCAAAAATGTCCCCGTCCATGAATTGTTTTCAATACTCCAAAAAATGTTGTGACTTCCTTAAAAATAATCTTGTGACTACTGCCGTTAAGTATCACTCTTTACAAGTGATGGGTTTTCGCTTTTGGCTCATTTTCCATCCGAAAAACACGCGGTCTTCCTGTCCGTACCACTTGTTATGACTTCTCTCTCGCGCGTATTCCGTTAAGACCCACCCCATCTCACTCCTCGTGCTGAAACCTACCAATCAGAGTAGGGGCGGATCTTCATAGAATACGTTTGGGGAACAAAATCAAGCTTTTTAAAAGGCGAGTGGATTTTAGCAGGCAGAGAGTGCGGACCAACGATTGAACGATAAAAAGAACGGCTCTCACCAAGCACGACTCGGTTCCCCTCGTTTGTACCAAAGAGCCGTTCAAAAGAATCGGCTCGTTCGCGACCGACACATCACGACTCTTTACAATCAAAAAAGAAACGTCTCAGAAAAGAATATATACTTTTGTCAAACATGCACTCTGAAGCATCACGCTTAGCAGGAAAATCATTGCTTGAAAGATCTTTTTAAATATAAAGTAGACTTATTCTACCAATAGTTACGCAACATTAACCATGTACTGTCCAACATCACATTAGTAGTTTTTACAAAGATTGCAAATCCCCCCCAACTCTGATTACGTTTAACTTTTTGGAAACTGTATTTGATAGCAATTCAATTCTTGATTGAGAAAGTATAATTTCATTCATTCTTCCTCCCTGCACAGAAACTCATCGCTGATCTCGTCTCTGCGCCTTCTTCTCTTCGTTACCTTTTGGATACTACAGCCGGTCCTGATGGAGGCCACAGGGAAATATGATTTTGCTGCAACAGCAGACGATGAGCTCAGCTTCAAAAAGGGAGACATACTTAAGGTCAGTGGACGATTAATTCATTTAACAATTGTTTACTTCCTCATACTCCGCACTGTGAAGCTTTCTGCATAATACTGCCATTTTTATATTATGTTTTTGTTTCTTTCAGTAAATGCTCTTATTTTTCTATTTTAATTCTTATTTTTCTGATCAGGTTTTAAGCCCACAAGATGATTGGTATAAAGCAGAGATGAACGGGCTGGAAGGATTCGTGCCACAAAACTACATCGAGATGCAGACACCGAGGTGAGAGACAATACATCCTGTTACAAACAGTTAACCTGGAAAAGAGTTACCTTTATATGGGATGACATCCAATTCATTCATTCATATTCGCTAAACACTTAAAGACATCACTGCAGACTTTCGGAACTTGGATGGACATTTTAAACTTTGTAATGACTTTTTAAAGAACTATTTATCGATTTAATGTAGAACATATTCAGTAGTTGCAGCCATAATTATCTGTAAACAGTCAACTCCACTTGTGCAAAACTGTATTTTGTACTGGAGAAGTTATAGTGTGTGTGTGTGTGTGTGTGTGTGTGTGTGTGTGTGTGTGTGTGTGTGTGTGTGTGTGTGCACTCAGGTGGTTTCAGGAGGACGCCAGTCGTAACGCTGCAGAGGACATCCTCCGCTACAAAGATGTGGGAGACTTTGTGATCCGAGGGTGTCAGAGCTCCCCAGGAGACTTCTCCATCTCTGTCAAGTGAGTTAGGACCCTTGCCTTTAATGGATATGCAGGTCAGGGTTTCCGTTAGCCGGTAATTACCGGTTTTTAGCTGGTAACATTGATAAAAAAACGGTAAATTCAAAACCTGCCGGTCAAAAGGTCCAGTAATAATTAGGGATGCTCCGATCGATCGGCCGCCAGTCATTATCGGCCGATATTCACTCTTAATAGTTTGATCGGTGCTCTCTATAAAGGTTGATCAGGAGAGCCGATCAGATGAAGCAAAATACATGAGACTTTTCTCTGTGTGCGGCAAAAGAAGCTCACCAAAATGGCTTCACCGGTCTGGCAGCTTTTCAAGGTGTCCGAAAAGACAATAAAACAGCTATATGCAACGTGTGAAGCAGAAAGAGAGAGAGATCAGGATCAGCTGTAGCTCTACCGGATCACAGCTCCGCCCGCTGCCTGTGACGGACCGGTGAGCGGAGCTGCATGAGATCACCGAGCTGCATGAGACTGATACAGAAGAGAGAGCGGGAGAGAGGAATTGTATTATTCCCGTGTTATTATCCAAAAATAATGTAAACTTTTGAATAATGTACTCCATCTACTATAAGTAGTTTGTTTGAATGTAAAAAAACAACTTCCTTTTCTTTAACCTTAAAGCTGCAGTCAGAAATATTGTAAGTGTGTCATGGCATTTAAGATATGCCAGTGTTAAAGGTTCATACTGTTGTGTAATCAGTAAAGAGCTTTAAGAAAGCTTCACTCCAGAAATAGAAATCATCTGTATGCTTCCTGTTGTTTTCTGTGCTAATAATAATATTAGTATTCATAATAATACACCGTTTTTGTATAGCATTTTAAATACAAGAAATGCCCATTACAACGCCTTACAATAAAAAATAAATCCAAAAATAGTTTTTATGAATTAAAAAATATATATGATCAAAACTAAAAGAAGAAAAAGAGACATTTGAGATTTTTTTCACCCATCAATTTCCACATTTTCAAAATCTGTTCTCATTCTCTTTTGGACCACTGTTATTTCTATATCATTCATATTATTAGGAATAAAGTATTCCAGATATTTCAATATATTTAATTTTATTAGAAATAAAGTTTCTCATAAAACTGAATATTTAAGAAATACTCGTCGCAGATATACTTTTAGATTATTGTCCTAAGTATGACGGTACAAGAAACACCACATAAGAACAGAAGTTGTGGCTCAACATAATTTAAATGGATCAAATGTAAGCCTGTTAGAACAGATCTCCCACTGAGCATAATTCAACACTCAGAAACAGTAAACCCAATGTTTCCTTTGAGCGTATCATTATATAAAGAAGAGTTCAACTCTGACTCATTTTCTCGCCTTCCTCGCTTCACTTACATGCTGCAAACTTTGCAAGACTCTTACATATTTACAGAAGGAGACAGCTGCAGGAGCATCACAGTAAACAAGTTGAGTTAGTTTACCTATGAGTGTCTGCAGATATCCAGACCACCAGAGAAAAAGATCTGCACACTGTACAGCTTTCTTTAACTCTCCTCTCTGATGGTTGCTTTTGTATGCTCAGGACTTCCATGATTAATGATACCAAGAGTACAACAGAACGCAATGATAAGAGCAAACAAACAACAGGACAACAAGAGTTAAAAGCAGTTGTTTGTTGACATATAGTTCTTACATATTGCACCTGGAATGCTTGGAGGTCGGTTGTTGGAAATCTAGGAAAGTTCAGACCTCTTGAGTTTTTTAGGGATTTTGTGTTAAATGTGGGGTAGGTACGTTTCAGAAACCGGCTCGAGATACACTTTTTGTTATATTCCATGGAATGCTCTTAACATCCCGATAGCAATGAATATCTTAAGTGCTTTGACAATAAATCCATACAAAAATGTCATCTGTAGAAGCCGTAATACTGTAAAAAGTACAACGGATTGGATGGCCTACCTGCCTGTCAGCCTTCCATCGGGGCACACATTTATCTCGTGCCCTCGTTGGTCATGTGCGCGTTCGTATGTGTTGGAGGAGGGGCTCTGTGAGGAAGTGGCAGATTTTCTCCAGTTGTGTATTTTCAAATTCTAGCGATCTCGAGCCGGTTTCTTAAATGTACCTACCCCACCTTTAAGATAAGGAGTCGGCCTGTGCATTTTGACGTTGTAGTTTTGTCCTTTGACCAGCAGAGGACAATCCAGCCCAGGAAACAGCTGAACCTCTGGAATGTTGGTGCACAAGAAGCCTAGTCCTTCCTTGAAATATTTTTAAAAGCAACACTTCTCACTACATTTCTGTTTATCAAATACTTACCCAGCGAATTCTTGAAGAAAATGTTGTTTTTCTAGATTCAAAAACAAATCCAAGTGTCATTTATCCAGTTGTATGCTCAATACTTCTCAAAAACACGCATTTCTTAAACAGGAATGCTCCACGAATTCTGTGTGAATTTTTGGATTCTTCTTTCAACATGAAGGCATGCGAGAAAGCAACATGTTCTTCAATGAAGTATTTAAGTGATTATCAATGGACCTTGTAAGTGTCTTAATGTGGCTTTGCACTTTACTCTGTTTCTGTGTCCATGCTTTATTTCCCCCTAGGCACGAGAGTGATGTTCAGCACTTCAAAGTGATGAAAGACAACAAAGGGCAGTACTTCCTGTGGTCGGAGAAGTTCACCTCGTTAAACAAGCTGGTGGAGTTTTACGAGTCCACGTCCATCTCTAAGACCAGGGAGATATACCTCAAAGACGGCAGCTCGGACAGTAAGAGCCCCCCCACGCCAACGGCGGTAAGAGACGGTTCAGTTTGACACAGGGGCTTAGTTTTGAAGCAGATTTCAAAGCCATGAAAAGGTCACACCACAGGGAACTATTGCACCTGGGCGGGTGGGTTTCTTGTTAAAAATGTGGTTTTTCAAATTAAACCAAAGATAGAGAACTAAACATGGTATAACCATGCTTTTTCCCCATATTAACAAACACAATGGTAAGAGCCATATCAAAAACTCACTTGAAAAATAATAAGAAATGAACAACAACAAAAAAAGAGAAGAAACTAACTTACTAAAAACTGTAAAAATGATCATGATCACATTTTTTGGTTTTGTATGTATTCGTGGTACATTTACACTCTATTTTCTCAGTTTCATTTTATTTCTTGGAAGTGAAAGAAATCATATTAATCATTTTTGGGAAGTTACATGATATGATATCCTCCATTTCTGAATCATTTGAAATGAGTTCAAATGTTTTTGCTTCCTTCTTTGTTGTCCACAGGGCGTTCACATGAAATAGAAATAGAAATGACAGCTTATACTGTAATTCCTGTAAGTCACGTTCTGTTTCCTTCCTTTAGGTGAAGAGGGGAAGTTTGCCTGAACAACGTAACACGGCGGCAGCCATCGTTGCGTCAACGCGCAGAGCTTCAGACCAGCCTCACAACCAGCTGGTACACACTTTACTTTTGCTTCCTTATGTGTTCATTTGGAATGTACGCTATATTTTATTACACTGTTTTTTTTTAAAAGGTTAGTCTGGATTCATCAAAAGCACACAATAACTCAAACAAAGGCAGTGGCAGGGCAGCATCTAAAAGGAATGTGTTTATCAATAGAGTCTGGTGGCTTTAAAAAGAGCATAGATGATTACTTAAAGGTGGGGTAGGTAATTTTGGAGAAACCGGCTCGAGATCGCTAGAATTTAAAAATACACAACCGGAAAAAATCTGCCACTTCCTTATAGAGCCCCTCCTCCAACACACACGAACGCGCACATGACCAATGAGGGCACGAGATGAGTTTGTGCCCCGATGGAAGGCTGACAGGCAGGTAGGCCGGGCCGGCTAAACGGATTGGTTCTACTTTTTACAGTATTACGGCTTCTACAGATTTATGGATTTGTTGTCAAAGCACTTCAGATATTCATTGCTATCGGGATGTTAAGAGCATTCCATGGAATATAATAAAAAGTGTATCTCGAGCCGGTTTCTGAAACTTACCTACCCCACCTTTAAGTTCCCCATCGGAAACTTCCGAAACATACATGATACAAGTTTGTTAACAATACATAAGTTAACATGTCAATGTTGACATCTCATTTTACATGGGAAACAAACATTGCTCACTTGGGGGAAAATACGTTTGGCCCATCCATTCATCCAATGTGGGCTTTCACGTATTCATGAGACATCAGAAAACAAACGTGACCTGAAAGAAAATACATTTCCCTCAAAGCGTAAATGAGTATGCGATCTGCATTGTCAACTACGTTGTACAGGAACATGATTTTTTAGGTGACCGTCGTGTCAAGAGATATGCAGGTTGAAGCCTTGCTGGATTTCTGTCATTATGTGTCAGCCTTCTGCTTCTCAAACCTTAATAGTCAGATGTTTCCTCAGCCTTGTTCTATTAACATATGTGTATGCTAATGTTTAAGTATCGCAAACAACAGCATTTGATAAAACATCGTCAGTTGCACAAACGTAGCAAACATTACAAACATTAGTAGTAGAAGTACCAGAGTGTATGAATACTCTGTTACAAGTAAAAGTCCTGCATTCAAAAGGTAACTTTAGTAAAAGTAGAAAAGCATTATCATCAAAATATACTTAAAGTAGCAAAAGTAAGTACTTATTTTGCAATCTGTCAATTATAGGGTAGCTTGTGATTGTTACTCCAGGCGTAACTAAAGTCTTATTTAAGTGTTGAATATAGTTAAAATCATCAAAATCGGCAAAGTAACTAAAGGTGTTAAATAAAAAGTAGTGGAGTAAAAGTACATGATTTACCTCTACATTGTAGTGGAGTAGAAGTACCAAGTAGCATAACATGGAAATATAATATTCAAGTAAAGTAAAAATTATCTAAAGAAAATACAGTACTTGAGTAAATGTACTTAGTTACTTCCCACCTCTGCATTTACCTCTCGTGTCTGATCAGCTGATTCAGCAGTGGACTTTCCGATATTTCCATAAGGAGTGAAAACACGACAGTATGAAACATGGCCGATACTAGCAGACATGGCCAAAAATAGTTTATGAACTATGGTTAGATCTTTGGAAGCATGCCGGTTTGGATCGTAACAGGTTTAGAACTTGTTAGCACTTGATAGTTACACTTATTCCGTGTGGCTGTAATTCATTTTCAATAAACACCTGTTCAAGTTTAACCTTACCTTTCCTTTGCCAGTGAGTGCATTTGAGTCTTCACATAAAGCTTGGAACACAAGTCAGAACGAATACTATGATTGTTGATCATTATGCATCAGTTGTTACTTGTCTGTTTGAGTGCACAGTCAGCCAAAGTGTTTTTTTCCTTTCTGTTCCAGGCTAAGAGAGCGGGTCTGGAGGAGCGAGCTCACACCATCGGTCACACAGGAAGAAGCAGCCCCGTCAGAGCTGGCTTTCCTCCCCATCGCGCATCTGAAACCCTGCCCCCTCCTCAGGTCAGCCCCTCTCTTTATTTGTAAAAATCAAACAGTTACAAACAGAATTACGCAGAACCTTATCATCAAATAACTTTTTGACTTAAACTCCTTAACAAAACCTATAGAGTGTTTTCACTAGGATGTTGTCATTGATGCTGACTTGAATCATTCATAGATAATAAAACTAACTTGTTGAGTTTTATTGTTTCATCATTCAAGCAGTAACTAAAGTGTAACTGAGTGAAAACTTGTTTTTCTAACCCTAACCCTTATAAAACTCATTTTGGCCACAAGAGGCTGAAGTGCACCATCAACAAATTCTCTAAATACAACTAATAACAATTATAATTTCCTAAAAAGCAGATAGGCACCAATTAAAATACATATATCGCAGAAAGAAAGTAACATACATAGGTTACATACCTTAATAATACACTAAAGATTTACCTAGTTTTTAGACTGCATTGAGAAATTAAAATTCACCTGAAAAAAATGCATGTTAATTACAGGGACAACTATTCTATATCACAAATGTAAGTTATTTGTAACTTAAACAGCACATATTTCTATTCACTGAAAATGTGTTTTAATCATAAATAATGGTTAACACTTTAAACAGGACATTTCAGGGGACCTATCATGCAAAATGCAGTTTTTGATGGTTTTTTATACATAAATATGTGTCCCCGGTGCGTCAGGGAACTCACGCAGCATCAGAAAATAAAAGCCTCTCTCTTTTCCTCCGTACCCACATCTCTAAAAACGGGGCTACAACGGAGCTGATCTAGATTTGCGTCCGATATGACGTAATATCTGAAATGTGGACCCACGGCCCTATCAGAAACATTGCCATCAGAAACAATGCCCGACTGTTTTGGACGTAATATGGTCGGTGTTTGCATTAGCATCGCTAGCACTCAGAGCTAACCTGTACTGGGGAGCATGTGTGTGAAGAAGCAGGAAGTAAAAAGGAACTCACCTTGTGGTATAACCGGCAAGAGAGAAAGCCTTTGAGCTCCAGACTTTTTCAGAGAGAATCCTTGATAATCCATGTATGGCATTTCATCACGGCAGTATTTAGTTTAGACAGTAGCTGCCGGGTCCCGCATGAGCTCAGACTCAGACCCCTCCTTTTTTTTATCAATATTTAAAAAAAAAGCTTTATACATAAAATCAGCACTTTTGAAACAGGAAGTGAAATAGAGGGATATGAGGCATGGCTAGAATGGGTGATCTGTTTGGTATTTTGAGCAAAACACTTCATAGACATGTTTTTTATATATTTTTATATATCTGAGATCTGCCTAAAAATAGCATGATAGGTGACCTTTAAACTGATATTTAACACCAACATTTAACCTGCCCCTTAGAGGGCGTCCACGATGCAGGTCAAGGCGCTGTACGACTTCAACGCAGAAGAAGAAGATGAACTGGGTTTCAGCACGGGCGACATCATTGAGGTGTTGGATCGCTCTGACCCGTCGTGGTGGAGAGGGAAGCTGCGGGGGAAAAGCGGGCTGTTTCCTGCCAATTACACAACGCAGCTTTGAGAAAACGCCACAGGCGAAGCACTTACTGAGCCTGCACGCATTCACAGACTCGCTCTGCAGCTGCTGACTAACTGACTTATTTAACCTCAGCACTTCAAGTTCATCAAGGAATGTGAGTCAGCTACTGTTTTCAAATACTATTCATACATCTAAAAGGTCAGACACACCCCAATGAAAACCAGCCAAATGTTTGTTGGCCGGTTTGCTGATGAACTGTGTCTGCTTGTGTTTGAACGGTAGTCACATTTTGTACCACATAAAGTTTTTTTTGTATTAGTTCAGTTGATTTCCAAGAGGTTTGAATACTTATCATAGATGTGTAATTTCCTCGCAATAAAATTGTTCTTATCACTGATTTGAGGTTTTAATTTAATAATCTGAGTGAGGTGAGGTACTTCTGTGGAAATACAAAGGAAAACCACAACAATTCTGAAAAGAAACTCCTCCTTGAAAGCATTGTTGTTTTCAAATTATTATTATTAGATTTGTTTTATTGTTTTAATTATTTATATAGAAACCTGAAATGTTTTTATCGAGGTAATTATTAAGTCATATTTCGTGTCTCTGTGAGGGTTGTCTGAACCAGCCAAAATAAAACCAGAAGTAATAAAAGTTAGCCTTTACAATAAAAGCTTCCAATGGTACTTTTATTTAAACTATATGGCAAGAAAGTGTTTCTTTATATGATTAAAAAAAACTTGTATGTATGAATTAAATTATGGAAAAAGACTGCAATTATATGCTCACATCAATGGCAGAGGCTTCAGTATGTTTATTAGGACGCTTTAACATGTAGACACATGTAAACCATCAAGCACTTAATTCCTTGTGCCACATCATTTCCATTCTCTTGATGAAAAACACCTACATGCACCACCAAACTGACCCCTCTGTAAATGTAATCGATTATTAAAATAATATTATTTTTTAGAGAATAAATGTTGACACAAACCTTCAAAACTATTATATCGGATGACTTCACTTTACAGGAGGAGGATTACAATTTGTAATCTGGAAAGTAACTAAATCTGAAAACTGTACTAAAGTCAGACAAATGTAGTGAAGTCAAAGTACAGGTAACACAAACATAAACTCTACAAGTCACACTATAAAAGTATAAATGTACTGTAGCCTTGAATAATGGTATATTGCAAAAAGCAATAGTGAAAATAAACAGGTAAAGTACCTAAAAGTAGTACTTGATTACATAACTTAAAATGTATTTATTTACATTCCACCATTGATTGAAACAGCTGACCTTCCCAAACAATTATGTAGACAACTTTTTTTTATTTTATTCTGAAAGTTTTGCTTCAGGAAGTTCTGTAATAAATGGGGGGGGGGCTTTAAACTGCCGTGTGGACTTCCACTCAGTAGTCAGTCCCGCCTCCTGCAGCCACTCACCTGGCGTATACCTGCCGCACAGGTAACCAGATTCGGGGTAACTTAAACCGGCTATGGCGGATTCCCAGCTGCTGTGCCTGGACGATGAGCATGTCAACGAAAAGATCCCGGAGACCAAACCGGAGTTTTACTACAGCGAGGAGCAGCGGGCCGCCCTGGAGCGGCTCCTGAAGAGCGGGGACGGAGCCTTCAAGATGCGGCTGAAGGAGGACAACATCAAAGACTTCCTCTCGGCCAGGGAGATCAGGTCCCTCCGTAAAATGTTCAACGAGTACGACACGGACAGTGAGTCCGAGTCCGGGGACCAGGAGAAGTCCAAGGGGTCCTCCAGCGCGGACTCCGGGGTGCACTCCACATACTGGCCCGAGATGTCCGACACCGAGGTCCCGCCTCTGGACATCGGCTGGCCGGGCAGCAGCGGCGTCTACAAGGGGGTGACCCGGGTGAGCGTGCACTCCCACCCGCCCAGGGGCCCCGGGCCGCACATCAAGCAGGTGGTGAGGGGGCTCATACAGGAGGCACGCAAGGTAACTTTTACTTAATTAATACAACAATATGTGTGGTCCTATCTAGACATATTATTGTGGTACAAGGATATATAATAACATACTATAACAAAAGGGTTTTCATTTAAATAAGCAGATACCAAACTGTTGGTAAAAAAGGTAAGCTAAGGTTACAAAGTGCTTTACAATACAATGAGTGAGTGATGACTGCAGCCTGCAAAAATAAAGACACAAAAGAAAAGAAAACAAAAAAGATATCAAGTCCATTCTTATTTTAAAAAGTTTGAAGCAAATTTAGTCAAATCTAAATAAAGTTTTTTTTAAAATGAAATGGTTCCAATGTAACAAAGTGAACTACAATTTTATTTTCACCAGAAAACGTTTTATTTTAAATGTTGGTGAAATTACTATGTTAAAATGTTCTCTTGTAATTAATGGTTACATATAGGCACAATACTTTATGAACTTTTACTTTGTTTTTTGTGAAAATCACGAGGAAAACACGATGCGACATGAGTGAAACTCAATACTTAAAAACAACCGGGGCGCCACCAACAATTAGAGCAATTAAACCTCTGTAGTGATAAATCATCTATACAAGTTTTCCAAAGCAAATGGGTATATAGGTAGGTCTTTTATATATCTTGTTTTGTCTGAACAACAGTGACAAACCAATACATATTTAGTTAAAGCAGAACATGTTCACATTTGCAAAGCTATAACTCAATAGTGGCATACACAAGACAATTATTGTTTTGAGACTTTTGTAATTAAAAGCATTAATTCTTGCTTTATACAAATACAATGCATGCAATGAAATTCATTTGAAAAGTGTGCAAGAGAATGATATACACATAAAGAATTGTTCGAGAAGCAAAAAATGTATGTTCAGCAAAGACAAATATGTTGAACCTTATCTACATGTTTCCCTTTTTTAAAGTAAAGGGAAACACAATGTATGCCCCTTAATTCCATAACGTGCAGTAACGTATCTTCTTGTTCTTCATGTCCCCAACCAGTTCAGAGACAGCAGAACAAAGCTCGAGAAATGTTCAAAATGATTGGCTACAGGTGATCATTTGACCGCCTCCTGCAGGTGAAACAGAAAATTTGCCCCCAGGCGTAAACCATCAATGTCACTCCACATGTATTTGATTAATAAATAATAAAGCATGTAATGGATGACAGGATCTACAGCAGGGGTGCCCAATAAGTCAATCGTGATCGACCGGTCGATCGCAAAGGTAGTGTGGGTAGATCGCATTGGCATTGAAAAATAATTTTAAAAAGTTAGCCTATCATCCATCCTTACTATGGCATTTGCCACTTGATTGACGTACAGGAATGCCAGTCTGAGATCTCGTCTTTTTTAACACGCAGTTCACCATGTATACGCAGTCAACTGCGCCAGCTGCAAATCACCGGCAGGCTGATTACCTATTTAGCCTTCCAATTTATATAATTCTACTAAAGAAAGGGTATAACATTGACGTAATGACCAAAAATGTACTGAGTTGTATTGTGCCATACGGGTTCATGCAGTTATGCAAGGTACACCAACATCAGGTATACTCAGTATATATATAAAGAACTACAGTGACTCTATTAATCCGATGTATGGTCCGTCTGACAAACTTCGGACAGGTTTCAACATGTTATTCGAAAGTAAAAATGACGGACTAGGCTTTAATACCCAGATGTATTATTATGGTTAACGGCATTGCACAGCTTCTCTCTGTTTCAGCTTGCAGGAGTGACTTCCTTCATCATGTGATGGATAGCTAGCTAGGTAGATAATGATAAGGTCAGAATCATTTAGAACATAAATAACTATTACATAACTAGCTTCATAATTTACATGCACTTAGATTACGTCTTGAAAAAGCACTATTCTTAAAAATGTGTGTTTGCCTACATTAGGTCAGTGTATCTCCTGGAGGATTAAAGAAAGAAAGAAAGTTACTAAACGTCTGACAGGGTTGTGTCTTTATGAATGGCTGCTAATACACTGTCCACACGGTTAAAGGCATTGCAATCAGATGGATACAGATACAAAAAAAGACTGAGTAGGGACATCAATATGCCCAGGAAGGTTAAACCTCCCACAGACCATTAAAACATTTAATCTGCAGTTTTGACATAACCAACTTTTTTACCATACATACAGAAAATTGTTAAAACGTGCATGAATACAAAATCATATTTTGCACATACAGAATTTTCCATTACAATGTAAAGCAGGGAAGCGTTTGATAAAGCCCACGGCATTAATAAAGAAACGTACATCATTGGGAGAGTCTAATGCACGTCTAAACAAGCTGAGTCATACGAGCTGCAGACGGAGAAGGTCTAAATGTCAGCTTCACATCAGGACTTGCAGCAGAAAGATAGGCTTGTTCTGCCTCCCCCGCCATGTTGGGGTTCTTAATGTCTTTGTTTCCCTCCACCCTCTGGATGTTTGACGCCAGAGGTATGCAAGCTTTAGCCAAAAGAGGGGAGCATGCACTGGTGATTGGTGTGATGTGAAGCACCAGATGCTACCGTTGCAGGGTTAGTTTTTACGAGAGAGTTTGACTGCTTGAAGATAGCTTAGTCAGATCCCTTTCAAAGCAATGTTGCACACCTGTTATTAAAATACATTTAAAGGTCAGGATTTCGCAATTTCAGAAACTTTGTAGTCACTCGATGCCAATGAAATGATCATTGGAATTCCATGTTTCTCAATACCAATTGGATGCGACTCAAATAAACCAACACATCCCATGTACTTCAACATACACTGCTTTATTACCACTGATTTATGTGAGGAAGTTGAGTCATAATTCTCTCTAATATCTGTTTTTCAGTGCGAATGTGAGTAAATAGAACCTGAATGCACCATAGTGCAACTCTCTGGAACCTTAAATGCTGCTAATTGCTGACGTTAACTAGCTCTCCTTTCTCTGAGAAAAGAGAAAGACATTTATTATCTTCCAGAACTATTTAAAACCTACAGAAATCTGTTATTTTAATCAATATAACAGTGAATTTAATTTCATCGCTTGAAATGGGGACGCATGTTTTCTTTTGATTGAGTGTTAACATTTATCCTCCTTTATTATCTCTTGACAATAGCGTAGGACCATGACAGCATAATATCTGACCACACTGAGATTCTTCCCCTTGAGGTAAAGTAAATGATCTACTCATGAAAGCCTGCCAAACAGTTGACTGTACTTCTGCAATTAGCTATCCTGAAGTTACAATTGACTTTATACTACGGCTATGAACTTTGAATGCAAGAAGGAAATGGTTTTCATGCCAGATATATAGCATGACTTTCTGGTTGAACTACATTCAAGAACAAGTGCAACGTTGCAGGAAATTTCCATATTGGCAAAGATATGTTTGCAGTTCGGTAAGAAAGCTATTGTTTAAGTTATGTGTTTAACCATTCTGAAAACTGCAGTTGGTGTTGGTGTACTGTATGTCTTAGTACATTTACTCATAGTAAATAGTTCATTATTTGCCAACACATACTAAAAGACTCACGTATGGTTTAGTTTTAACGGTGGATGTTAATGCAAATCAACCCAGCGGCTGTCAACATAAAACTGTCTTCCAGCAAAACTTGTTTGGAGACTGGTCAGGCCCAAACATGTACAGTACACGTAAGGTGCAATAAGGACATGCTAAAAGCCTCGCATGGTCTGCATTGCATTGACGGATTTGAAACCCAGTGTGGCTGTTAAACGCTTCATTGCTAATGCTCATCATGTTTGTTTATCAAAGTAGGCCGCAGTAAAGATGCCTTAAAGACAAGAGTACTGACATGGAAAGCGTGTTAGTTAATAGTTGTCTGTGTTGTTGTACAATGTTTAGCCTGCTGTGTCTTTTTACAGGATGATATATCTTCAGCTCGGGTCGTGTACTGTATTGTATTGAGCAAAGACACCGCTTTTGAAATAATTAAGAATGTTAATCCCAGCCGTTGCTGGACTTCGTCCAAAACAGAGAGTCACCTTTTAATCACCTGGAAAAACAAGTTCCCATGAATCAACTGATGCTTTCCTGGCAAATAACAATTACATAGACTATAATAACACAGTCATATTATGTCGCTCTTGTTTGCTGAAAGTGGCTAAAAATGGTTATGAGTCCTAATTTTGCTGTAGGCGGTATGGTTTGTTATAACAGCTTCAAGATGTAAATCAACCCCAATAAAAGAACATGTGACATCAGTAACGTGCACACACACATCTTCACATATCCACCTGGGGAGGTTTTATTTGACTGGAAAACAAAATGGATATGAGGAAAAAGAATCAAAAGGGATTCCAGAATAATACAGGCAAACGGGGAAGATCTCCGGAGTCTTGTCTTTTGTCTTGGTCAAGGTGATTGTCACAATGCTACAACGTACTTTCAATACAAAGATCTAGAAATCCTGAATGCACTCCATTTGTAAATACAAAAAAGAAGCCAGCAAAAGTCTTCCCCTGAATATGTGTGAAAAAAGTTTGAGTAGGTTTACAGAACCATAGCAAATGTTCTTACAGTAAAGAAAATGAACTGTATGTGAATGTAACTAGTAGTAATGGATAAGCAGTAGCCAAGTCATCGATAAACAGCAAAAATAATCTGACTGGGCTGTGGTGGTATGTCTAATAAATAGGGTTGAGAGCCAGTGGTTTGGTAACAATGCATACTATTTTATAATCCCATCATAAATGTAAGATCTAATATATTAATCTGTAATCTTATCCCAGTATTTCCCTCTAAAATGTTTTCAATTGTGTAAAGACGCATCCAATTAGGATTGAGTGTATTTAGTTACTTTCCACCACAGCTGCTGTCGCTCTGTTGAGCTGCATTGACCCCCCCTCCTCCTCTCCCCCCCACTTGTTTTCCCCAGGTGGTGGCCATAGTGATGGACCTGCTGACAGACCTGCAGATCCTCCAGGACCTGCTGGATGCCTCATCACGGCGGGGGGTGGCTGTCTACGCTGTGCTGGAGTCCAGGGGAGTGCCCCACTTCCTGGATATGTGCACACGGCTGCAGATTAATGCAGTCCATCTGCGGGTGAGCTCAGCAAACACAGGAGAGCATGACGGAGGGAGGAGGCTCCCTCCTACAACACACAGAGAGGGAGCATGGAGAGTGGGTCATTCCTCTCCTCCTTAAATCCACAATGGCAGTGGCTGCAATAATTATCATGGATTAAAACAAATTGTATGAGTCTTTCACAACGTACTATCCCAATTTGTCTGCAATTAAAACATAATCTGAAAATGACTGGAGCCAGAGGTTGGAGGTAATGTTCCCAGGATAAAAAAAACGTTTTGAAGTCCTACATTTACCAGATGTTCTGCAGAATTTCTGTCATACATTTACGAGGAACACATTTAAGCACAATCTTTCCAATTTTCTTTCCGGTAAAATTGTGACATAAATGTAAGAGAATGTTTCTGCCAATGTGTTTTGACCTACACGCTTCAAACGGCCCATATTACAGTTCCAATTGTTTTATTATTTTAGGGATGTACCGAGTATACCATCATTTCCAAAATTCACAACATGTTTTATCCAACAAAATACTGCTTAATATTTGTCACCATTGGAGGTATAACGACATGATCATTGCGATCAAAAACGGTTTGCTTCCGAGCATTACGCACACAAAGAAAAGCCTGCACCTTTATTACCAGGGAGGCCTATCGGCAATCTCTCGGCACCATAAATCCATTTAACTAATCACAATAACAAATTCCCTTTTGTATTGGGTGATGATGTCATTAAACATTTCGATAGACACCTAAAGCTTTATTTGAAAACATCACAAGAAGCTGTGGATGTAAGAACAATATTTAAAAAGTATAAAAGGGGGGATGTCTGCCATAACATCTTTGAGGAATTTAAAATATAAGATGCTGAAAAAAAGGCCTTTTATTTAAGGGTTAAACATAATCCTCCTACTTTTATAAACTACCATTTCGTACAGGTCTAATCTCACTAGAACAGCAGTTCTGTGAGTCAGACTGTCCCTCTACCCCCACAGGGACACACGACCCGGCCTTATCTCTCCAGCTGAGTGTTGCAGCTCCTGTGTAGTGTAGCTGGAGCGTTCCTTGCTTATAGTGGTGTCGGTTGATACGGCAGTGAAAGGCCTTTTCAGAGTGCTGGCTCCGTTACTCTTACTTCTCACAAATGAACATTCATAGTCTCTGAGAACAGATCCAAAGACTGTAACCCGATGCTGCGGCAGAGCCAAGCCTCCTCCCAGTGTGTCTGTTTGGTGTCTCCTTCTCTATCTCTTTCTCAGCCCTTTAAGTAAACACATGTGTCCAAAGGGTTAGAGTTTATTTGTATCAGGACAGTTGACTTAATGTTGCAATGTGTGCACAGTTTGTCTTGGCACGTCATGCATGATATACTGGACATGGGCCCAATTCAAAGCTGAGAGTTTACTCCGGCTCACCTGTGTCCTCCTAAGCCAGATGAAGTTTGTAATCAAGTGGGTGTTTTTTTTTACAGAATCTCCGTGTGCGCATGGTGAGAGGTTCAGGGCTGAACCTGTCGTTTGGAAAGCTGCCCGGGTCCCTGTGCTCCAAATACATGCTGGTGGACGGAGAGAAAGTCATGTTTGGGTCTTACAGGTGAGCATGAATGTCTCGCGGTGCCTTCAAATCCAGGGGATATAAGGACACATCGTTTTCAATGACCATTCAAAAGTACACAAACAGAACTCTTAAGTATTCTTGCTCCCAATTTTGTAGGAGAATTAGACATCAACCTTTTATAGTCCTTCGTAGTTGGGAAGCCACAGTCAATAGAATGGATTTGAATTATTTTCTCTTTTGAAAAAAAAAGTCATTATATCAGCACAGCGCCTTTTTAGGAGTGCGAGTCTGTGGCCTGCATATTACATAATATTTCATGGCTCTACACCGACTACAAATTATATCAGTCATTAGCGAGCATGAAATATTAATGTACACTTGTTTAGCAATATTCAAATGTCTCTGATTCAAACTCATCTAGTTTACTTACACAAAGGAAAAGACATAGCGAGATGATCGAGAAACGTACATGAAATTAGGAATTATGGCAATTTAGGAGATTCATTTATGCCAATGATCAAATCTCTCACACAGGTTAGTAAAACAAAGGATTTATCCAAAAGATGGCCATTTTGTGCAGCAGATTTGACTTATTAGCAGAACTATTTTCTTGATAATTTGTCACTCAACTCAGATAATAAAAGAAATCTCACACTTGTCTTGCTATATGATATAGTACTACTATAAGATACTATAAGAGAATATATATAATGATTTTTGTTGTACATTTATTTTTTTCCCCCTGTAAATGTACGACTTTGCAAGTTATTTCCTTCTCCCCTAGTTTCATAATCCAACTTTTTTAAATCTACAATGGTTCTGATGCACTTTTGTAAAAACAAAAACTAAAGATGAAACATTTTCCTTGAGATCCAAACGTGTTGAGGCTTCAAAAAATATTTGACTAGAAGCTGCACGCTATACAACATATTGTGGCTACTGATCTAGGTGTCAGTTGAGAGCTAATTTTATAATGATTTACGAGGTTAAACCCAACACCGCAAATAAGGTCTGTGGAAAACGAACCTGTTTGATAAGTGCACATTTTGTTCAGCTGGATAATATCCACATGTCTTCCCTGCTTTTATAATTTTCTAATCATAAATCTTATCGCCAGAAGCAAAATGCGATGTTTGAACAGTTTGCAGGAGGCAGGCACTTGCTTTCAAGCAGAACGGAGGCAAACAAACTTAGTGGGAGTGTTTACGTCGTGTTGGGCGTAATGACGTACTGTCCTCGACAACTTCTGCAGTCCTGTTCAGCCACATGTTGACAACCATCGTTTTTCAGACACGTAAACTCTTCAAAAATCACCAGTCACTGCTGATGGATTTCATGTCGTAGAACAAAACGTGATCTGTCTCTTCAATGTGTGTCAACCACAGACCTTACTTCGAGCTATTTTCCAAAATCCTATGGAGAAATCCGATTGGCTCTGAGACGAGGGGACCGGTAGGGGTAAAATGCTAACTCACTTCCGGGTTTTAGGACGCGTCACTGCACCACTCTATTATTACAGTAAGAACAATTTTAAATACAGGAAGTATTAGTTAGTTCAACCTAAAGTACGGACAAAATAATATTTTTATCTCAATACAGACATTTCAATTCCAAAGAGAGGCATGAAAACACTGAGAAACATACTGTGCACACATGATATCATTCTAACCAAGAGTTATAATTTGTGGCCTCAATTTTATTTAACTGTTTCCACGCTTCATTTAATATGTTGGCAGGAATTTAATTATTTACAATGTTCTGCAGTGCACAAGGACACATCATTCCCTTTTCACCGCCGCCTGCTTAAAGTGGCCCTCGTATGCTTATTTTTAGAGTTCATATTTGTATTTTGTGTCTCTACTTTTTCACTTTTCATTGATCAAAAAGCTTTTTATTTTTCTCATACTGCCTGTGCTGCACTACCTCTTTTCACCCTCTGTCTGAAACCAGAGCCCAGTCCATAGAAGCGAGTGTTTTTCTTTTTTCTTAATAACAGGACATTTTCTGTCAAAAAGTTGAAGTGTTTACTTGCATCAATGGTTGTAATTTAGTAAGTACGAGTAATGGTATAGCTTGACTGCTCTCACGAGAGTAAGAATTGCAGCACAGGTGAGCAGCAGAATCCAAAAGACTTCCCTCTCTGTACTCCCAGTTTAAATCTTCAGATTCTCACTCTAAAATGATGCTTTACGACTGTTGTCACTTGATCGGCCATCTTCCTTTTGACCTCTGCCCGAAGGAAGGAAAACAGATCTGAAGGTTCTTGAATCCAAAAGAGAGCCTGCTTTAGTTTAGGCCATTGTTGCTTTCTACTTTTGGAATATTTCCATTCAGTCTTTCCTGTGTGTGTGTGGTATGTTTGCTGTTCATCCATCAGTCCTTTGATGACATCTCTGGGCGCAACCTACCAGCCAGGTAGGTTGCGCGCCCATGTAAGTTGCGCCCAGAGTGGCAACTTCAAAGTACCCGTGGGTCCTTTGAAGTTGCCACATCGTCAATTAAGGCCAACTGGTTAATAGCCAGAGGTATTTCATTGTAATTCTCTCCAAGCAAGAAATCAGACACAAGTGGGTTTCTTTCTACAAGTTTAGTTGAAGCTTCTCTCCTCCAAATCCACTGTGAAAACCAAACATAACTACTGACAAAAAGGTCCCAAAGGTAATTGATTTTCAGTGCGCTATGAACTCCATTATTAAATAAATCTTTAAAAAATGGGAGATAAGATTTTATAAATAGTTTTTTTTAGATAAGATTTAAAAATCTCAAAATAAATAATAATAATGTCTAAAAACAAATGGGCAAAGATATCCTTGACCCTAAGTAATTATTGTATTTTTTATTTTATTTTGGTAAGTATAAGTTGGTATAAAATATCTTAGCATTATCATTAAAAAAGGATACAAACTAAGAACCCTGCTCTTCCTCCACAGTATTAGTTTAAATATCTCTTCTCTCCTCCAGCTTTACCTGGACCTCCTCTCGGATGGACAGGAACACGATCACCGTGATGTCGGGACAGATTGTGGACTCCTTTGATAATGACTTTCGGGAGCTCTATGCCGTGTCCGAGCTGGTGGACCTCTACCAGGAGTTCAACATCACCAAGCCGCCAATTTCTACGCCCATCAGGATGCCAAAGGTGGAGAGAATCCAGCCAATTCCTGTGTCCATGTCTCGCTTTCAAGTATCAGTCGGGGACTCTAGACAGGTAGACTTAAAGGTGCCTGCACATAAATATTACAACCCCAAGTACTCTTTAGTTTTTGGGAACAGTACGGGCCTCACTGGTTCCCTACAAGACCTGTCGAGAGTCAGCGACTCGCTGGTTGGGGGGCTGATCCAGAGGAACGGCCTGCAGAACGGCATGCTTCAAAACAGCAAGGACAAGGTGGACCCAGCCCCCCCTCAGAGTCCTGGTTCCCCTGCAGAGGACGAGGACGGAAAGGGAAGCTTGAAGAGGAACCAGCTTTTTGGAGCTAAGAAACAACGCAGCTCTTTCAGGCACTTCCTGAAAGGCAGAGGAGCCAATCAGAGTTCAGAGACTATAGAGGAAGGCGTGGCCACTCCTCAGAGCCAGTCCCCTGTCTGTAAGGTGCCAGAGCTAAATGGCAATGCAAATACAAATAAGATGGAAGAATCCTTTGAGATTATTGAGAAACCGGATTTACCGAAACCCAAAATCAAGAAGCCCTTAAAGACCCTTCAGAGAAGCATGTCCCTGCAGACCATCAACACAGGAGACGAAGACGGTACGTCCTCACAAAGTATTTTATTTAATCATTTGTTTGTTTCATAATGGTTCGAATTCCAACTAAATGTTGATTTTGCTAGCATTTGATTTAGCCTAGTGTGCAGAGTATTTTACTTCCTTTATTTGTTAAATAATATGTCAGAACATGCATCTCAATTGTGTATTTTTACTCCTGCCTTAAACCTGCTTATCGTTAGCTCTGATATGTGGAAAGATGTGGGATTTCCTCTTGTTTTAGTAACTAAATCAAGAGGAAAATCCCATATTTCTGGCCAGAAGGAGAAACACTCCTCCGTTTAAACATTATAAAAAAGGCTAGGATATAAGGCATGTATTTGGAGATGAGCAAGTCTGCCCCTAGTGGTTTGTTAAAACTACTAACCGCCTTCTGTAGGAATACTCGTACAAACCTCATGTTAAGGCCACTTCAGGTTGGTACAAGCTGAGGTCTGCCATGCTTAGCAGGAATATTGTATTATTTTTTGAATAAGGGCGAAAACTGGATGTAATTGTAGTCAGTGTTATAATTTGGACCTTTTCACATTTGAGGGGCCATAACAAAACCATTTTTGACATTGGCAGAGGTCTATGCTCTGTAAGTGCCCTCAACTTTTATACTCAAGTCCTTTTTTCTTTTTCTCAACAGGAACTAAAAGCCGCAGGCGGCATCAAAAGAAGAATTGCATCCAGTCATGATATGAAAAACAAGAGGTCAGTCAGAGTTATGAGGAGCAGCAGAGGATCTCCAGATGAAACCGTATGAGTCACAGTATCTGCTTACCGTAACCTGGTGACACGACGCTCTCTGGCCTGGTATTCTGCAGGTGAAGTAAAGTAAAGGAGAGGAGAGAGAGAGAGATATTGTAGCTCAACTAATCATGTGAGGAAAAAACGCCTCCCAGAGAATCTAAACATTGTTGCCAAAGTACTAATGGAGGGCGATTTCATTGCCTTAGTTTTAGTGTTTATGTTTTTGTTTTTAGGAAACTATTCTACAGTTAAAGGGATAGTTAATTATTTTTGAAGTCAGTTTTTTTGAGAGGGGTCTGCCTGCATACCTCCACTCTCAGGACAGTTCCGGTGCAGACCTCCACTCTCAGGACACCTCCACTGTCAGTACAGGAAGTGCACGCTAAGAATTCCAAAATAAAATCACCACTATCAGTACAGTGCCACTTTCCAAATAGGAAATGCACGCAAATACAAAATAAAATCGGATCGTGACACTTAATATAATATATATATATATATATATATATATATATATATATATATATATATATATATACGGACATCTTGTATTGTAGTTACTATCAGTACAGCCGCAGCGCCACTTTCAGAACAGGAAATGCACGCAAATACAAAATAAAATCGTACTGACACTTATTATATATATATATATATATATATATATATATATATATATATATATAGGGACACCTTGTATTGTTTACTCTCAGGACAGCACCACTTTCCGAACAGGAAATGCCCGCTCATACAACATTAGGGTTGGGTATCGTTTGAATTTCCACGATTCCGATTCTACTTTTCGATTCCGGTTCTTAACGGTTCTCGATTCCGATTCTTTGAGGGGCAGGGTAAACAAAATGATGCATGCTTCTTCCACCAAAAAAATTACATTTATTCGAGAAACTTTTACACAGGTTAGTTTACATTAATTATATTCACATTAATCAGTCTGTTTATATTCACTGCTATGAAACTGTAACCTGAGAACCACTGAAGCTACAACAGTGCAACAGTCCAACTTTTAAAAACAGTTCTTGTTGAGAAAAACAAGCATCTGCCTTCTCAGGCATACTGGGAATTACTAGAGACCTGATCTAGGGGGTACATAAACACCCATATGAAAAAGATCGGTTTACATTTTAATAATTAAATAAGTATGTGAACATAACCAATAACCTACCATAGCCAATAACAAATACATGTAACGTATTTTATTTTTGTTGTTCATTCATATCTTATTTTACTATTTTATTTATGCATATTTTTTGTATCTCTCCAGTTTAAAACAATATGTCTGGTTTACTGTCCTATAGTATACATTGGAATGATTTCAAACCTGTTTTATCCCAATAATTATAAAGGAGTGCCTTGGAAATATGTGTTTACATAAATTGTGATCAAACCGTTTGAGACCCACTGAGATAACTTAGACTAAAGTGAACTATCTAAACACTCAGAGTCCTTTACCTCACTGAGGTGTAGTTATCAGCCTCAGTCTGACTGGAGAGGACTCTCCTCCACATCATTGTAGAAACATCTTCTTCTTCCGTTAGCGCAGCTAGCACCAGATGCTAATAACAACAGCACGTACCGGTGCACCCTCCCATTCTCCCTCGCTCTCTCCCTCGCTCACTCGCACTTTGGCTGTGAGCTGCGGTTGCCAGATAAGCCAACATCCCCCATTTTCATCACTTACAGCGCCCATCGTACAGGGCAAATTAAACGTGTAACCGGGGTGAAAAGGGTGTTACATTTACTTAATTATGAATGTTGTTACATCAAGGCCAACAATTAGGATGAGCACCAACGGTCAAAACACATTGTTTTCCTCCCAGAGCTGCCAGCGCAGCGCCTCCACAGATCTGGCGCCCTAGACGAACATCTATAACGCCAGTGCAACGGGCCGGCCCTGGTCTCAGGTTACACTGTAGGAAGTGTAGGTACAACGCTACATTTCCCTCCCTGCTGCAGTCATACAGTAGGCTACGGAGAGCGGCGAGAAACATTTCCTCAGGCATCGAAAAGTGGAACCGAAATTCACATTTCTAAATGATGCCGTTGGAATCGAAATGTTGGAACCGGTTCCGAACCGGAACCGATTCTCGGTACCCAACCCTATACAACATAAAATAGCACTGACACTTATTATCTATATATATATATATATTTTTTTTTGTAAAAAAAAACGTTTTGCCACTTAGTCTACAAATGACTTGTGACAGCAACTACAGTGAACTACTACAAAGTTCATTTATTTCATTTACCAAACTAAAGTCACCAAACAGTCCCTGAGCTGACTGAGCCTAAATCCCTAAAGCGTTGCTGAAAGGTAGAGTGTAGAGTAGACTATACACATTACACTGTTACACACCTACTATACAGTATAGGCTACACTGTACTGACTATACAGTCAGTGTACTGTACTGTCTGTACACCATGTATTTTCTACAACTCTACATGTGTACATTATACAGTACATACTACCTACATAGTGATGTACATACATACTGTTAGAAATCAAAATCAACGTTGATATGGCGTAATTTTGAATTAAATACACTATTTAATTTAAATCAGTTTTATTCTGAAAAAAACGAAACACTCCCACTAAGTTTGTTTGCCTCCGTTCTGCTTGAAAGCAAGTGCCTGCCTCCTGCAAACTGTTCAAACATAGCATTTTGCTTCTGGCGATAAGATTTATGATTAGAAAATTATAAAAGCAGGGAAGACATGTGGATATTATCTGGCTGAACAAAATGTGCACTTATCAAACAGGTTCGTTTTCCACAGACCTTATTTGCGGTGTTGGGTTTAACCTCGTAAATCATTATAAAATTAGCTCTCAACTGACACCTAGATCAGTAGCCACAATATGTTGTATAGCGTGCAGCTTCTAGTCAAATATTTTTTGAAGCCTCAACACGTTTGGATCTCAAGGAAAATGTTTTCATCTTACGTTATGTTTGGTTTTCACAGTGGATTTGGAGGAGAGAAGCTTCAACTAAACTTGTAGAAAGAAACCCACTTGTGTCTGATTTCTTGCTTGGAGAGAATTAAAATGAAATACCTCTGGCTATTAACCAGTTGGCCTTAATTGACGATGTGGCAACTTCAAAGGACCCATTTTTGTTTTTACAAAAGTGCATCAGAACCATTGTAGATTTAAAAAAGTTGGATTATGAAACTAGGGGAGAAGGAAATAACTTGCAAAGTCGTACATTTACAGGGGGAAAAAAATAATAACAACAGCACGTACCGGTGCACCCTCCCATTCTCCCTCGCTCTCTCCCTCGCTCACTCGCACTTTGGCTGTGAGCTGCGGTTGCCAGATAAGCCAACATCCCCCATTTTCATCACTTACAGCGCCCATCGTACAGGGCAAATTAAACGTGTAACCGGGGTGAAAAGGGTGTTACATTTACTTAATTATGAATGTTGTTACATCAAGGCCAACAATTAGGATGAGCACCAACGGTCAAAACACATTGTTTTCCTCCCAGAGCTGCCAGCGCAGCGCCTCCACAGATCTGGCGCCCTAGACGAACATCTATAACGCCAGTGCAACGGGCCGGCCCTGGTCTCAGGTTACACTGTAGGAAGTGTAGGTACAACGCTACATTTCCCTCCCTGCTGCAGTCATACAGTAGGCTACGGAGAGCGGCGAGAAACATTTCCTCAGGCATCGAAAAGTGGAACCGAAATTCACATTTCTAAATGATGCCGTTGGAATCGAAATGTTGGAACCGGTTCCGAACCGGAACCGATTCTCGGTACCCAACCCTATACAACATAAAATAGCACTGACACTTATTATCTATATATATATATATTTTTTTGTAAAAAAAAACGTTTTGCCACTTAGTCTACAAATGACTTGTGACAGCAACTACAGTGAACTACTACAAAGTTCATTTATTTCATTTACCAAACTAAAGTCACCAAACAGTCCCTGAGCTGACTGAGCCTAAATCCCTAAAGCGTTGCTGAAAGGTAGAGTGTAGAGTAGACTATACACATTACACTGTTACACACCTACTATACAGTATAGGCTACACTGTACTGACTATACAGTCAGTGTACTGTACTGTCTGTACACCATGTATTTTCTACAACTCTACATGTGTACATTATACAGTACATACTACCTACATAGTGATGTACATACATACTGTTAGAAATTAAAATCAACGTTGATATGGCGTAATTTTGAATTAAATACACTATTTAATTTAAATCAGTTTTATTCTGAAAAAAACGAAAGTTCACACCATTTACTTCATACTTTTATTCTGAAAATTATTCAATTCCGGTTAGCATTAGCATGTGGCGAAATGCTACGTCTTCAAACCGTGAATCGAAGGTGAAATGACATGTGATGATGTACACTGAGCACACTGGGATTAGCACTCATTTATTGACACTGAATAACGTTTATCAGGGAATGTTTAAATAACCACAGACACCAGAATATACGTAAGTGCTAGTTTTTTTGCGAGTCCAAGTACTGGTTCCCGACGTTCCGGTTTTAACCGGACTTGAACCGAAACATTTTACAAGTCCAGTACCGGTTCGGCGTACCGGTACGCAGCACTAATTGTGGTGGGGCAGGACACAGGCCGTGGGGCGACACCCGAGACCGGGCAATGTCCCCGGTAGAACCGGGTGAAATAACCTAAAAAATCCCCTGTCAACTCCCGTTACATATCTCCATGGTGTCATTTGAGCGAAACACTTTTACGAGAACCAGGCTGGGGGGGTCAAAAGGGCTTGACCAAGGCTTGACCAAGGCCGACCCAAAGTGCATGGTGGTCGGACTCATCACCTCCGTGATGAGTCTCCATTGTGATTTGAAAACTTCCATCAAACGAGTCCTTCGGTGGGCGGGAAAAAAATCAGAATCAGAATCGTCACTTCCTGTACTGACAGTGGAGGCGTCCTGAGAGTGGAGGTCTGCAGGCAGACTCCCATGGTTTTTTTGTATCTACTTATCCACAGTCATTGTACCTACAGTAGATGGTGGTTGGCTTCAGGTTTGGAGAAACAGATGGGAGCACCTGCTGAAATCTAAGCAATGTACTTCTTTGGACTGGGGTAGCAGCAACACATATTTACTACTAAACAATTCATATCAGTTAAATTGAATACTATATTTAGAATAATGTAGCTGCTTTACCTTGCTGTCAGGTGGCCCTTTTCAACAGTGTTCAGAAACTGTTAGATTCAAAGCTACCAGACATGGACAACAAAGTTAATTTGAACTTGCAAACCTTGTTGCTGATCTACTGCTGCCTCAATCAGTTAGTTTGTTGGTGTTTTTGTTTGGCGAAGCAAAAAAAACAAGATGAGCAAAATACTTGCGTACACATATTTTGCATAGAAAATATTCATAATGCACCGATTGCGCTGACTCGATGTGCGCCGTGTCATCATTAGAAAAAGAGAGAAGTGTATTTACCGTTACTCTCTACTTTAATTGACTTCTCTTTTAGCTAAATGCTCAGACTGCATTTAAATTCTTCATGGTACATTGGTACATACACATACCTCATACCACTGAGATACACTGATATAGTGTACATTTTTACACAATGTATGATCCGTAAAACTTGAATATGCTTTAAGAAAAACAACAGCCTATATCTCAGCTCTCCAGAGGGTTTCATTTATTTAGTTAGCAGCGCATGGCTTACAACAGGGGCCCCTGATTGCTTATCATAAGAGGAAATAGGAAGGGTTTCTTTCAAGCATGTTATGAAAATAAGTCATTGGGCTTTTTTCTTATCTTCGATTTGATAGAAAATGTTTTCAACTTCAATTGACTGAATTTGTTTGAAGAGTGGGCTTCTTAACACATGCACACTGTGTAATATCTGTTTTCATCTATATTTAAGAAATACAATAAGACGAGCACAAGCTTCACTTTTGGGCCATACTCCATTATACTTTTTGAATTTGCTGAGGGCCGATTCAAAATGGTCCGCGGGCCGCTTTTGGCCCCCGGGCCATAGTTTGTTTAAATATAACATTATCATTTTTATTTTGTATAATAATTTACATATTCTTTTACAACAATTTCTTTCATGGCAAAAAAAGGTGCAAATGAAAAAAAACCTGTGTTAAGGTCTTAAAAATGTGTAGATAAGTGCATCGCTCCACCTCACTTCAAAACATCCAACTATCCCTTTACTGTAAGTGTTTTCTTATATGATATGCATGAACCTGGTCACCACAGAGCAGCCAAGGATTATCACACCTGGTTGCTATGGAGACAGGAGAAGTGATCAGATGTGCTGTTTGTCACCGAGTGTTGCCTTTCAGACTGAGGAGCCTTAGTAACAGAAGAACTGTTGATCAGAGAGCGTCGTGCAGGCGGTGAATTATGTACGTTGTGTTGAGTTCAGCGGTGCAGACACGCGCTGCTCGGCTTCCTGCAGTGCGAGGACTTTCTTTGTTTACACTTTGCTTTTGTTCACTGGCAGAGACGATAATGTGAATCCTTGAGAAACTAATTGAGATGCAAATAATCCTAATTTTGTAGCAGAGATTGAATAAAAGACTTGAAAAAAATGGTTTGTGTGTGTGAATTAAGATATCTTTCAAAGAATGCCAAATAATGTAATAAAAGCTTAATCAGATTGTTCATTTGACCCAATATGACACATTTCTAAGTTATATTCTGTTGCATTACTTTAAGCTCTAAATCCTGCTTAATGGTCTCCCTGAAAACAAAATACTTTAGGTTTGTATCGTGCATTTGGCACACACAAGAAAATGTTGCACTTTTAGTTCATACATAGGCTATAATATACTGTATATGTGTGTGTGTGTATGTGTATATATATATATATATATATATATATATATATATAGCCTGTGCTCACCATAGGAATATAACAGAATCTCTTGACTGTAAATCAGTAATACAACATTTTTAAGTAAAATGTGAACTGTTTGTTATGTAATAATGAAAATACAACGATTTAGCCTTGAAAGACCCAATACATCTTTTGTTAGAAAATACATAAAAAGTTATATCATAACCTAAATTATATATTCTGAATAAAATCATGTCCCCCACTTTGAGAATCACTGTCTTCAAGAAATATTTCCCTATTTGGTATACCATCAAGAATTGTATTCAGCCACCTTTTTTAGGTTTCACTAACCATGACCCTATCTTTTAACACCGTGGATACCAAACACACATTACAAGCACATGATGAAGAAATATGTATGTTTTTTAACCTAATAAAACATTTCCACATATAGGATTTTAGTAAGAAAAACCAACATTGAAAGATGTTTTTATCTCACATTGAGGTCTATGAAAAGCCATGGGAAACTGAACACAGTAGGGTCCTGTAAGCTTTAGGAAAGAAGCCTGACATGTTTACACAATCCGGTCCAAACTAACAACCCTCCCATGTTTGATCAATACATACTGAGGAGATGTTACACATACAAACAGTTTGTTAGTGAGGGGGTGTACCTGCTCCAAGGAAACACAACTTTTATCACAGCATCACACACACACACTCACGACAGGAAGAGCCGACACATCCGATTACTTCTGAATCTGATAACCGAGGGTTTAACAGTAGATGAACTTCTCGCTTTGCATCATCATTACAGCAATACAAGATGGTCAGTGCGTCACAGACAAAGTTAACATTTGAACAACCCAGTGATAGAATAAATAAAGATGCAGCTCCACCTGCTGGAGTAAGGGATTCACAAAACACCAGTTTGTTTTCCAACATGGGTTTTAATCCTCCATCAATACAGTCATTACATGATAACAACATAATAAAACACCTTCAAGCTAAATAAAATATACTGTACAGTGACCATTTCAAAATAGTATTCATAAGTTAATTTTTTTAATATGACAGAATCTTTTCAGTTTTTTCAACCTGCTCTTTAAATGTATATACAACAATGTATCAGTAATAATGCACTCTATTGTGAAAGAAAACTATTTATGATAATTCATTTTCAGGTTTAGATGAGTAAGTAAAGTTATAAAAGTGGAAAAACGTTGAATCAACATTTTGAACAAGAGCTCAAATTGAAGGCACTTTATTTACATCATAAAACTGTACATTATATAAAGTAAGATTGTTGATTCAGTTTAATAAATGTTTAAATATTCTAAATAAAAATACATTTCAATCAATAATAATAAATAATTGTTACTCCAAATAGCCCAGAGGATATTAAGACAAAATGACGACTGGCTTTTTCTTTGTATTATGTTTGTGTCTTATTTTTTACGTTTATTTTATGCTTGTTTTATATATCTTTATAGACTTTTTAGAATGCTTTGCAGTTATTATGAATCTTGTCTAAAACATTGTGAATCGCTCGCATCCCATTTCCTACACTTTACATCTCTGTGTTGTCCCTTTGAGTCTTCTTCTTGTAATGTGTTGTCTCTTAGTGGATGTTTTCCATGTTTTCCATTTTCGAGGGAGTGCGGTCGTCTTTCAATCAGAAGGTTGTGGGTTAAATCCCAGCCCGTGCTTTCAACATGTCGATGTATCCTTGGGCAAGATACTTAACCCAGAGTTGCTCCCGATGGCATGGCCAACAGTGTGTGAATGTTAGTTCCCAGAGCGAGGTATGAATGGAGAACTTGTAGCATGTAATGCGCTTTGAGGGGTCGTAAAGACTGGATAAAGTGCTATAAGTACAGTCTATTTACCATTTATCTATGTTTATGTAATCTTTCATCTTATCCTGGTTGTATTCCATGTTTTTTCTTGGTTCTCTTCGCTTTGTTATGGTTTTGGACATATTTTATGGATTCTTTTTTGCAAGAGAAGTTCACGGTCACTTGATGAAGAGTTTGGGTCGTAGGGGCCATGGACCTGCTCAGGCCTGTTTTACTTTTAAGACACTATCAAGCCTTCCTTCCATCACTTCTCTGGTAGCAGATGTTTGTCAGTAGGACCAGCACTCCCTTAAGTCTGTGCAGTAGTGCATGCAGTTTGCAGAAGTAAGGTCAAGACTCAAAATCACAAGCCGAAAATAGTTCACCAACATTTTACACTTCAACAAATGTTACTTCCCAATTTGAACCTTTCTGAGAAATGCTTTGCTCTTCACGTTAGGCAAGTTCACAGGATGATTCATCTATACAAATGTATTCACACACCGGATTACAATGCAGGATTACAATACTTGTCCTCCAATGCCTTGTGTTTCAGTCCTATCAGCAAGTGTTGCCTGTGACCTTCCTCTTTCTCAGAGAAACCAGGTCATAAAACGGATCTTTGGTGACGCATGTCCTGAAAGAGAAGTGTTGTATTCAGTTTTAAACTGAGATCATCAAGAGCAAGGCAAGGCAAGTTTATTTATATAGCACTTTTCAAAACAAGGCCATTCAAAGTGCTTTACAACAAATGAAAGACATTACAAATATATGGATAAAAGTTACAGTGCAGTTTAAGATATGAATAGTTCAATTCAAAGCAGCGACAAAAAGAAAAGTCTTCTTGCTGGATTTGAAAGTAGTCAGAGTTGCAGCGGACCTGCAGGTTTCTGGGAGTTTGTTCCAGATATTTGGAGCATAATAACTGAACGCTGCTTCTCCATGTTTAGTTCTGACTCTGGGGACAGAAAGCTGACCAGTCCCTGAAGACCTGAGAGATCTGGATGGTTCATAATTTAGCAGGAGGTCAGAAATGTATTTTGGGCCTAAACCATTCAGTGCTTTATAAACCAGCAGCAGTATTTAGAAATCTATTCTTTGACACACAGGAAGCCAGTGTAAAGTCTTCAGAACTGGAGTGATGTGATCCACTTTCTTAGCGTCAGTGAGTAGAAGTAGTAGTAGATTTTTCTCTTTGCCTTTATGTCAACAAAGTGACCATTTTCTCTGTACTGCAGGCATTGTCACTTCTACAGTAGCTTGGGCAACTGCTAGTATTGATTATTAATGAATATATTAAATCTATATAATGAAAGAAAATAGAGAAAAAAACAACTATTTACAGCTCTCAAGGTATAATCTTTAAATTGTTTGACTTACAATGGAATCGGCAAATGTTACTAGTAGACAGATTTGTATGGATATTTGACATTTTCCTGTGAGCTCTCATAACGTAGACAGTTCTTACCTGATCGCATCCATCCAGGCGTCCCGCTCTTCGGATCCGGCGGCCCGCAGCTTATAGGACTGATGTTTGCCCTGCACCACTCTGCCTTTGTTCTCCGTCTTGCAGGCCTTGATCTTTTGTCCTTTGGTGTTATATAACTCCAGACAATACTGTTCAAACACAGACAAAGACACACATGCCGTACTGTTACTGTGTGCCTATGCTTCCTGTTTGTTCTATGAGCTTTCTGATAGGCTTTTGACTCACTGTTTCAACACTTGTGTTACATATATTCATTTAGAAATAAACGGTGTCATTCATTAAGTTGTTTGGCAGCAGATTTATGTATTTATTTATGTCTTTATTAGGATACCCATTAGCACTAGCATGAGCATTGGCTATTCTTCCTGGGGTCCTCACACACTCAAAACATACATAAACATACAACAAAATTAAAATAAAACAAAACAGCTCATAATTTCATGCTATTTACAGTGAAATGAAGTGAAACTAAAATGGTCATTCAATTATCGCCATCCTAAGGCCAAAGATTGTGTTTTAATTGTTTATTCAATAGGGACACTTCTAAACGTCAGTTTAAAAATACAAGGTCCCACAGCTGTGAAAGTGACACATACACAGTAAACGAGTGGAACAACACATTTTGCAATATGGCAAGAGGAAGATATTCTTCTAGAATCACTTAATTACAGATAACCATGAAATCCTCATCACTGCTACACATTCCAGCTTTTTGAAATAAACATTTAAGATTAGTCACATCCTAGCTTGTACACCTTATCTAAGGAGAACACCTAGAGGAGAGGATTGTGGAACTAAACATTTGGGGAATCTCCCTGAATGTATCTCCAGGGAGGGTTATTTTTTATTTTGTAATATTTCCATTCTTCTAGATTTTCATTCTCATAATGAATGTTTGTCACGATGGCTCATTTCATTTAAGAAATTCTATTATTTAGTTGCCTTTATAAAATGCTTTCCCAGTATTTAAGGTATTGAAGCCTCAAAACTCAAATACCTGTTTGTTGTTGTCTGGTAGACTCCTTACGCACAGGTTCTCCAGAGGAATAATACCTATCGGGTCTTTATCCTGCAGGAAGAGGCGGATATTAAAACACAGATTCAACCTTTAAACCCCAGGTAGAATATGTACTGTTGAAGCAAAGGTTTTGTAGCAGCAGAAAGACAAATACTTACTGTGGTGTATTCAAAGTAGTACAAGCAGCTGTCTGTTAAAATAAACCACCTCCTCTTCCAGGTTTTCACTCGCCCACCTTCAACAAAGACAAAATAATCGTAGGAAAACGTTTTCTTTTTGTAATCTTCTCTAAATACAACAGCGTATTAAAGCTTTTTGAGTTTTAAGTAAATCAATTATTCGAAGGGTAAATGTTCGATTTGATCTTTTTTTTATGGTTAATGTACACATTTATTCTCAATTAATTTGTATCAGAGAATTCAAGCCGCCCTCCTCTGGCTCTGCAATAACAACTAGTTTTTTACTTACAATGGCCCTAATGCACAGGAGAGACTAAACGCCTCCAGACATGTCGGATTATCTTCTGTGTGTTACAAATCATCATGTTCTCACCCATTTTGAGGAGCCAGCCTTCTCTGTCTGGATTAAAAAACGTCAGCGTGAGGTCGTTCCCATCATCCTCTGGGATTTTGAATGGCTCGCTGCGGATGCTCGCATACAGTTTCTGGAAGAGATGACAATTTCAACATCAGATGTAGAATATTTCAAGTTTTCGAAAGTCTGGTTTTCCTTAATTTTCTTTGGATGAAGGTCAAAAACCTTCAAACCAGAGTTTTTGCTCACGTCTCCCGTTTAAAGGCTAAAGGCTCAAACACAACTTGTTCGTACAGTATGTTCCACAGCCAAGCAGAAAAAAAAAGTTTGGCAAGAAATGTGTAAATGTATCCTGCACTAAACTCAATATGAGAATAAGTTATATTTTTCAAACTTTTATATTTAGTAAGCACGCTATTCCTCAGATCTTTTAGTAAGCGGTCTCATATCAGAAATATTTCCTTTATACCAAACTACACATGGCAACAAGCCTTTCGTACTTCCTTCCGCACTGTGATTGGACGATGTAGTCCACTTGAAACTGCTCACAACAAAATATATTTAGAGACATTACTGTTGAGATTTTAACATGTATTTTTAGTTTCTGAGCAGTAAAGGATCAGTGCCATCTGGTTCTGCTATATGACATTTATATGGCATTTTCAATCCACCTCTGAGGTGAACCATCCCCTTTAAACAGAAGTATTGGTAATAGCATCAGACCGTGAGCAGTTCTGCGGGCAGGTCCTCTCCGTGGTTGATTCCTCTGTTCATGGAAATGAATCGCTGCAGATTGGGTTTGTCTTTCACGTTGGGGTTGTGGAGACTTGTGTTGAGCATGATGATGGCAAAAGACAGGATGTAGCATGTGTCTGTAACACACATCAACACAAATACACACACCACAGTTAGTTTCCTTCAGCTGATCATCATCAAATAAAACCCCATTATAAATAAAAGGTTTGTGTGAGGCAGAGATGAGAAGATAGCAAGGCTTGTCGTGTTTTGTGAAAATAACTTGTCTTCTAGATATTTATGAAATTAGGGAAACTTTTGAATTAGACTGTGTGAGAAAGTGAGTCAGGCAGCGCCTTTGTTGTTCGTACCCGTGGATTGAAAGACCCCTGGGTTACAGTCGCAGTAGCGAGTTGCAAACGCCTCCATCATCCTGTCAATCTTCTGAGCTTCTCCCGGGAGACGAAAGCTCCAGAGGAACTGTCTGCAAGACGGCAGAGGAGTCAAACAACATGCACACACAATATCAAACACACGCTGTGAAGAAGGAGGAGAATCATCATCATCAGAAAACAAGAAAAAAGGTAAAACTGCTGCAACTTTTTTTGCTGATATAAATCCTGCTCGACGAACCTCAGCGCCTGCACCAGATTCAGGTCGGAGAATTCATGCAGGCCCACAAACTCTTTCAGTGTCTGCAGATGCATTTCCTCCCTTTGGGAAATGTAAATATAGTTAACACAATGTTAAGATGCAGTGTAAACCCTTTTATAAAAAAAACATTTAAATGCGGAATGAGTACATTTGGCCGAGAATTGTCTGGAGTAGTTCATTGCACTGGTTTGATTAAAGTAAATACTTATTCAACCACTGCTTTTGATCTAAACGAATGTTTATGCTTCATTTTGTGGCATCAGGATATATTTCAGCCACGGTTTTCCTCCTGATCGAAGTTACATCCATGACCTTTGAGGGCACCCGCCTGTCATTCAAAGCAACCAGTGATATGGTTAAGTAACTTTAAGCCCGAGTATATCTTAAACAGGTGAGTTTTATAAAAGTTACATCCCGTGCAGTGGTCAACAAAAGGGATATAAGCTATAGATCCCAAAACCATGATTTCAAAAACGTTTATTTGTGCTCTAAATCTGGCCATTTCAACGTGGGGGTCTTTGGAGATGGACATTTTGGAGCCAGCCTAGAGTGGCCGTTCGATTATTTGCAGTTGTGTGTACTTTAGCATAGACTGCGCTGCTTTATTACCACCCATTTCAGTTAGTTACCACCAGGCTCACATTTTGTCAGAGCACTTTACCTGTCTCCCAAGAAGTTGCCAATGGCGGTCTTGTTCAGTCCCTCCTCTTTGTAAAGAAACTCAGCCACTGACTCTGCTCGCCATTCCAGCAATTCATTTTCCACTAGGTAATGGACACCCTGTACAAACATTAGCATGCAAATCAGTTATGTCCATGTTAACAACGAGTACCTTATATTTTGATTTAGTACTCCAAATAAAACCCTACTGAACATGAACACTGAAGTAATGGAAGAAGCTGACGTCAATGGTGGTGAAGACAACAAGTCCCATGATCCCACTCTACTTTACGACGCCACTAAACTCCATCCTTTGTTATTGTTTTGTAACCAGGGTAGCAGAATGGTTGTTGCATATAACGGTCATTCAAAATCACACAATGCTATTGTACTGTCCCTTTTTGACACGATACAAAAAATGCTTTACACCTATTTTATTTACATTTTTGTATTTTTTCTTTTTTTTATTGAGTCAGGCACAATGAGTTTACTTTTATACAGTCCATTTTTTTATTTATTTTTCCCCTTTCCCTCCCTCCCGGTCCTAGCTAGTAAAATAAATAACTAACTAAATAAATAAGATAGATACCTGTATCGGTAAAAGTAAAGTAATATAGAAGATAATATTAAAAGAAAATGTATAGATAAGGGAATAAAGAATAGTAACAGTAATACTTGTACCCATATACTCATATGTATACCCACATGTACACATGCACATACATACATACATGTACCTACCTACATACATACATATATACAAAGACAGAACAAATAAATAAATAAAAAATGTATATAAAAAGAGACACAAGCTATGTAGGCTATCGCAGAGCCCCAGACAGATTCAAGTTTTGAGGAGCCCCTCAGGTTATATTTAATCTTCTCCAAGTTCAGGTACAACATTAGATCTTTAAGCCATTGAGATGCTTTAGGTGGTATAGAAGATTTCCATTCTACGAGTATTCTTCTTCGTGCTAAAAGAGATGCAAAGGCTATACTGTCCTTAGTTTTCCTCTTCAACATTCGGTGGCCAGGTAGTACTCCAAAAATGGCAGTTTCTGCACATGGTGTCAATACCACGTCCAAGGCCTCAGTAAGGTGATTGAAAATGCTTGTCCAGTATCCTTGTAGGCGAGGACAAGACCAAAACATATGAGTCACGTTTGCTGGTGACGTGTGGCATCTGTTACAGGTGTCCGTAACATTTGGATATATTTTGGAGAGTTTAGAGTTGGTGTAATAGATACGGTGGACAACTTTTAGTTGTATAAGATTGAGCCTGGCACAGGACGTACTATTGCTCACTCTCGCTAATGCGCCATCCCAGACCTCATCATCTATGGCTTGGACTAGTTCCTCTTCCCAATGTTTTTTGATTTGACCAAGCGATGTTTCTGTGAGACGGGAGACGGAATTGTAAATTCTTGAAATCAGACCTTTTTCGATTGTTAAAGTGTCCAGAATTGAGTCAATTATTGAGTCCGGAGGGATATTGGGGAATGAAGGGTTGTTTAGTTTAACCCAGTTTCGAACCTGGAAGTAGCGAAATAGATGAGTGCTTGGAAGGCAACATTTGTCAGAGTTGGCTAAAGCTACCGAAAACATTGTTAATGTAAAGGTCCCTTACTCTTATAAGACCTACTCTCTGCCACATAGAGAAGGCCCCATCAGTGTGAGGGGGAGAAAGAGATGGTTGTTGCGAATGGGACTATGTATAGAGGATCCACAGAGTCCATGAGCCTTTCTGAATTGGGACCAAATTCTTAGGGTGGAAACAACAATCGGGTTATTCGAATATTGAGTTGGCCGGCTGGGTAATGTAGATAAGCCAAGAGGGAGGTATTAGGACAGGATTTGGCTTCAAGCTCACACCATCTCAATGTTGGTTCCTTAGTCCATAGAATTACTTGTGAATATTGGCTGCCCAATAGTAGTGTCTTATATTTGGAGGCGCTAATCCTCCTGTAGATCTATGCCTTTGTAAAAGCTCTTTCCTAATTCTAGGTGTCTTCCCTTGCCATAAAAAAGAGGAGATTAGTTTGTCTATTTTACAAAAAAGTGATTTTGGTAGGAAGACTGGCAGACATTGAAAGAGGTACAGAAAGCGAGGGAGGACGTTCATTTTGATACAGTTTACCCTCCCAGCAATAGTTAAATGTAAATTATTCCACCTTTCCAAATCATATCTGAGCTTGTCAATTAGTGGTGGGAAGTTATCTTTGTAAAGGTCTGAGAGTTTCTCCACTTATATTCACGCCTAAATACTTAAAATGACTCCTAGACATCTTGAAGGTGAAGAGTCTATCGGGGATCTGAAGGGGAAACACTCACTCTTGGAAAAGTTTAGCTTGTACCCTGAGAAGGTTCCGAATCGGGTTAACAGATCTATTATCTGAGGAATGGTAGATATAGGGTTAGAAATGAACAGTAGTAAATCGTCAGCGTATAACGAGAGTATGTGTTCAGAGCCATATCTGGTAATTCCTTGTGTAAAGCTGGACATTTTTGTATTTTAAGTTTTGAACTCTTGGTTGGACAAAACAAGCAGTTTGAAGTCACCACATGGGCCCTGGGAATTTGTAATGATAATGTTTCACTACTTTTGACATCATTTGATACAGTCCCTGGGGTCGAGTTTGATACTGCAGTTAAATGAACTGTCCCTGGTTTCTAGGAATTTATGAAAACACAATTATCAGTCAGAAAATATGGGATATACTTAAATAAATATCAGCAAGTGAACATAAGTTAAATGGCCCTTTTTTTTGCGTCTCATCATAGCATCATATAATTAGATGAAAAAATGGAGCATTACAATGGAGCATTGAAGTGGATTAGTTTTCTAGATGTTATATTTGAGGGGGGGTGGAGAAAGGGCCATTATGTTACTATTTGTGTAAGCTAACTAAAGGTCACTTACGGGCATTAACATTTATTTAGCTAGTTTGAAATGTAGATTGAATATTGGCTGTTCTTACAGAAACTGTGGTTTGTGAACGTCCCTGACAAGCTTTTATGTTGGCCAAAGCTTGTTTATATTCTTATCAGCAGTGCCAACTCTGCAGGTTGATAATGAAGAACAGTTTTTTTCTACTCCTCTGAGGCACTCTTCGTCATTGATCACCGTGAAAAAGAAGACGAAAAAGGTTAGCACACCGTTATCTTACTAAATCTCAAAGCATGTTCACGTCCAAAACTTAAAGTATGACCTTTTCTTCTGAGTGTTGCACTCCTGTTGAGTAGCTCTTCATATCAATTGCACTTTCAAAACCCCTTTAACCCCAAGAAGCCTAAACACTTCTCCTCCCACTTGTACGTGTTCTCAGGCCTGAGCTCAGAGCGGTCACGTGCGGAGGGACTCAGTTTTTAACCGAGTACGCAGAGAGGAAGCAACGAAAAAGACGTAGGTCGCTGTGGTGAAGTGGCGCTTCTGCACCACTTCAGGGAACAGGATGTGGCTGTTCTCGCTATTCATCATCCTCTGCGTCTGTGCACAGTTTGCGTTTCTGCACAACACACACACAGACACACACAGACACATACTCTAATCTACATCAGCTCTGAGACAAGTTATATTCGCTGTCATCAGACTGTTGACCTTCAGATCCAGGGGAGTTTAAGTCAAAAGTTTGAGTTGACCTTCTACCCCTTTACTCACTGTAGCATACTTTTTACATGTTGAATATAATTATTAGATTGTTATAAAATAGGAAATAAACTCACCTTGTTTGGGTTCATGTTGAATTTCTTTTTCCCACGTAAGAATCTCTTGTTCCTCACAACATTTTTACTGCAATAAAGATTATTTTTTTACATTAGTATATCATACAACATAAATACAATTATTAAATAAAGCAGACATATTATGCTCATTGACAAATGCATACTTTTCACCCTCTCTCTGAAACCAGAGCCCAGTCTGCTCTGATTGGTTAGCTGGCTGTCTCTGTGGTGATTGGTCAACAGTTTAGACATCTTCCTCCATTAGCATATCACAACCAATGTGTGGGGGTGCTAGCCAATAGAAGCGAGTTTTACATAGTGATGTCACTATGTCACTGAAGTAAACAAAGGACTATAATTGAGGCTTGTGGGAGAGAAACTCCCTCTGGAGGGAAAAAGTCATGTTTGCAACTGTGTAGACTGCTTTCTCAATCTGGATACAGCATCACTTCTTTGCAGTTTTGCTATATTTATATGAAATACATAAAATCATAAAGACATTTCAAAAACAAAAACATTATATGTTGCTGAGGCTCAAAATGTTTAAACGAGAAGTTATTTGGAGTTTTGACTCGACTTGATAATAACTAGACTGATAAATCAACTATTAAAACAATCAACATGTTTATCAATACATTTTCTGTCATTGAACTATTCACTAAAATAAATTCCTCAGAGCATTATCTGAATTGTTCTTAAAGGTGTATCTCATAATTGTATTTATGGTTTTTGGGTGAGATTAGCAGTCCAGTAGCCTACTGATAAGAGTGTTTATCAAGCCAGTAGCACAGTTATAGCTAAATGAAGTGTCATCATACAGATGAAATGTAATTATCACTTTCTGAAATCAGCGTCAAAAGCAATAAGAAGTCAGCCACATGCACATAATCTCTTCAAATGTTCACAAGACTTTGAACATCAGTGACCAACAGAAGTACTTATACTCCATGGTTCAAGTGAACATATAATACATTTGAATATCCACATTTAAGTCATGTGTTGAGAGTGCATGAGAAATAGTTGGCGAGCAAGTAAACAAGTAAAGCTACAATTACAGATAAATTGTTGAAATGTAACTAAAAGTAATGATTAACAGCTAAAACAGTAAACCTGAAAGGGGATCGCAAAGTTGCTAAGAGCCCTGGATAAACAATATAATTAGTTGTAATAGTTGAGATTAAAATGTTTTGTAGCTAAAACTAGACATAAACTATAAGTTGAAATAAGTATTGCCATCTTTAACTAAAGTTGGCAAACTATCTAAAAACAATGGATGAACAGTACAAAAAGTAATTAAGATAAACAGTTGGAAGAGTTGGCTAAAAGTAATGTCATTGTCTGAATAAGTAGGTCAAACTAAAGGATAAACAGCTGAAATTGTAATCAAAAGGAATGGATCAACGGTTCAAATAGTTAGCTTGAAGTTCTGGATAAACAGTTGACAGAGCTGTGAGGCTGCAATCGAGGAACCACCGCTACGGGCTATGTCAAGTATTTTCATAAGAAGAAATGCAGTTCTAAAAACATCAGGGTGAAAGGTTTGAGTGGCAGGTTTACAGGTTACACTGCAAGTGCAGCATCTAATCGAACATATGTTGACTTCTGACTCAAAAAGAAAATTACAAAAAGCTGCTTATATGAAATGTTGAAACTGAGCACTTACTGCAAGTGAAGTGGTAGTCTGCCAGTGTCGCTTAAATAAGAGCGAAAGACCGTGCTGACTCATAGATAAGCTGATCTATATAAAAAAAGAGCAAGAAATACTCACTTCTGCTCCTTCATTAAGGGGTTGTGGATATCTGGCATGACGTGATTGATTTCCAACCTCAGCTTCTGAGACAGGGAGATGAGAATGAGAGCAGTGTTGTAGCTAGTACCAAGATTTGTCATTATTACAGATCCCCATAGAATCAATGCTAGATGACTCAGGGCCGATTGGTCCCCGTCAGTTATAAAAGAGGATCTTTAAATAATATTTCATTGAAACTAGTTGAATGAAATGCCTTTGTTTGCGGAGAGCTTTGTCCAGGCAGACAGGAGAATAATAATGAGGGATTTATTGTAAGACCTTGGAGGGATATATTCACCACAGTACCTGAATGTCATCCAGCATTTGAAATGTGTGAATCCCATAGGTGTCACCATCCCTCCTCTCTCCTGGGGCTAGGCTTGGTGAACCTGTGGAAAAAGTATATTTGGGAAGGCAATCAGTAGACATTCAGCAGCAATGTGCACTTTCTTGACAACCTAGCTCACGCCTACGCTCCCTCTCTCACAGACTAGCATACATCCAAACGTCCTCCTAGTTAGTGGACAGTAAGTAGGGAATGAGGTCTAAAAACATTCCCTTCCTCTTTACAATCCATCCATCCATCCATCTTCTCCCGCTTATCCGTGGTCGGGTCGCAGGGGTAGCAGTTCCAGCAGAGAGCCCCAAACTTTCCTTTTCCCTGGCCACATCAACCAGCTCTGACTGGGGGGATCCCAAGGCGCTCCCAGGCCAGCAAAGAGATATAGTCCCTCCACCTGGTCCTAGGTCTACCCCTTGGTCTCTTCCCAGCTGGACGTGCCTGGAACACCTCCCTAGGGAGGCTCCCAGGTGGCATCCTAACTAGGTGCCCTGAACCACCTCAACTGGCTCCTTTCGACGCGAAGGAGGAGCGGTTCAACTCCGGGTCCCTCCCTGATGACCGAACTTCTCACTTTATCTCTAAAGGAGACACCAGCCACCCTGCGGAGAAAACCCATCTCGGCCGCTTGTATCCGCAATCTCGTTCTTTCGGTCATGACCCATCCTTCATGACCATAGGTGAGGGTAGGAACGAAAATGGCCCGGTAGACAGAGAGCTTTGCCTTCTGGCTCAGCTCCCTTTTTCGTCACAACGGTGCGGTAAAGCGACTGCAGTACCGCTCCCGCTGCTCCTCTTTACAATGAATAAGGTTAATTTTGAGTGCACTATGGCCTTTAAAGGACAAATCATGTTATTTTGTGCAAATGTGTTAATGGGGGGATGATTTGAAACCGATTAAAAAGCAAGTTTAAGGCACAATATGTAATGTTCTACCACAAGGGGTCTCTCAATGAACAAATACCAAGAGTTGGTTGATGTCGTGTAGTAGCATGGGATAATGGGAGGGTTTCTCTTCATCACCACAGTTTCTCCGAGTTAGGATTCTTTCATTTTCATCATTCAGGACGTTTTTGGGTGCCCATTAAAACCAGTAAAAAACACAAATATATAGCGATTTTAGTTAAAAACTAGAGAATGCAATTCCTGAAGAAATTGCTAGTGGGAATGCTTTATGCTGAAATGTAATGTGTAAGAAGAAAGTGAATCATTTAGATTACAAATGAAATGTGTAAGAAGAAAGTGAAGAATTTAGATTGAAATGAAATGTGTAAGAAGAAAGTGAAGAATTTAGATTGAAATGATACATGAACACTGGGGGCTTGAATGTGTGATGAGAGAAGAAAAGAAAGTAAAAAGGCTTGGAACAGCAGCAGAATATTTGAACCGCAAACTTCTGAACTAAGTTGATGGCGAATGATCTGTCGCCATGGCAACGGCATTTGATGACACCCCATAATACGCTTAGATGCGTTTGATGGCTGCATCCTTACCAAACCTGTGAAGTCTTGGGCTGTTTGGAGTATTTTCACTCAAGTTATGAGAAAACCGTGTTTCCAGGTGAGCATTGTGTTGCCATGGTAACGGCAATTGAAGAAATCTCAAAACTGTCCCGTAGATCTCTTCAAGGCTGGACTGTTAGCACACTTGAGCACTTTTTGAACATTTTCACAGGAGTTATAGCGACATCATGTTTTATGGGGAGGGATGTGTTTCCATGGAAACGGCATATGGTGAGATCTCAGATTTTAGCGTAGAGCTCTTGAGGCATGGACCGGTGATATACAAGTGAAGATTGGGGGACGATTGGACAGTGTCGATTGGATTACAGCCTCATCGTGTTTCATGGCGAGTGGTCTGTCGCCATGGCAACGGCATTTGATGACACCCCATACTACGCTTAGATGCATTGATGGCTGCATCGTTTATCAAACCTGTGAAGTTCTGGGCTGTTTGGAGTATTTTCACTGAAGCTATGAGAAAACCGTGTTTCAAGGCGAGCATTGTGTTGCCATGGCAACGGCATTTGAAGAAATCTCAAAACTGTCCCGAAGATGTCTTCACAGCTGGACTGTTGAAGTCTGCTGCATGTCAGTTGGAGTGATGACATCATCGTGTTCCATGACACAGGTGTTTATATTTGAGCTAACGAGCTCTGTAGAGTTCACAGGTTTCCATTGTTCTGAATGAGAGATAAACCTCTTATATGTGAACGTTTTGTGGAAGAACCGTAACAGATATCTGTGAAATTTCAAAACGTGAAGCATGTCAAGGAAGTTGAGTATCTGAAGTGTAATTTTTGTGTAGTTTCGGGTTAATAATGTGGCCTTTTTGGCAGTTTAACTAAAGGTGTGCGGCTGCTACCGTGAGGAAATATCTGCCTGAAATTGCAATGGGCTTTAATGGAGGCATGTTGAAAGTTGTTGTCACTTCATGCCCTCAAGAGGCATTTTGTTCAATTGTCTTTGCTTAATTATTTGTAATTTTTCATGCTGTGAGATGTTTTCCTACGTTTGTCATGATACATTTTGTCTCAGGAATGTAGGGTTTGGGAATTATGGCAGTTATATATGAAATATATGAAGGCAAATTTCAAGATTTTCTACACTCTAGCTGTGACATCACGCACTCTAGTTAATGTTAAAATATGAAGAAAACCTCTAAAACAAGGTCTTGTGTGATGTGTAATATCTCTAAAAGTAAGAATGAGATTTAAAAGTTGTTTTACACGAATAATGTCAGAAAGATGTGTAACATTTTAAAGTTGGAATGAGGTTTCTGAGTGAAAGTATGAATGAACAGTTAGCAGTTGAAGTCGCATGAAGATTTGTTGAAGTCTGAAGATTTCCTCCATTGACTTCAATGTTAAAAGTTTGATGTATTATGGGATGTATCTCTGGAATTATGAAAGTTATGAATGAGAAAGGTAATAGCCATTGATTCCCGACCGAGCTGAACGTTTTGATGTTTGAACGGAGTTTCTGCGATGTTCAATGCGGGAGGAGAAGAGGGCCAAAATACCGGCGGAATAATAATAAAAATGTCCTGCGTAGAATAACAGTTAGTTGGAATGCTGTTAACAGCATTCCCACTAAATCAGCGATTCTTCCTGCGGTGTGGGTGGATTGGGATGAGGGGCGCTTGTTTTTCACTCGGCTCCTCCCGTTTTGCCAGTACTGTGGTGTTAGTGGTTTAGGAAGAGGGGAGTTCTTCACAAATCCAGCGCTCCCTAATACTTCGAACCTGATCAGTCACCTGAAACATCGCCATCGCTACGATGGTGTGTTAAAAGCGTACGAAGACAATAATACAATACAGTGTGTGTGTGTGTGTGTGTGTGTGTGTGTGTGTCTGCGCGTGTGTCTGCGCGCGCGCGTTGGAGCTATGTGCAACTCAAGGCATATGCTCGAACTGGAGCTGCCTGGACGCTGCAATCATGTTGCTGAGTGTGCTGACTTCTCCTACAATGTCCCGCTGTCTGGCTTCCTGCATAAAGTCAAGTGCTCGGCGCAGTTGTGTGGATAGAGCGCTCCTCTGTTTTCATTTAAACAGCTCCTTATATCCGTTAGCGCAGCTAGCTAGCACCCGATGCTAACAACAACAATGCACGTAAGGTCTCTCTCTTGCTCGCTCGGACCACACGTACACACACCCTCCCGGTCCTCCAGATGGCCAGTCGATGCCTGCCGGTGAGCGTGGAAGTGTGGTCTGCCACAAGCGGGCGGCAGGAGCGGGGCTGTCAGCATCAGCTTGTAGATGGTATTTTAAACTCGATGCGCTCTGAAGCTACGGGGCGGCCGAGGAAAAAAAATACACATGCGTTAATCGCGTTAAAATAATTAGTGGCGTAATTTTTATTTTTATTTTCGGGTATCGGTATCGGTCTTGAGAAGCAGGAAGTTATCGGTATCGGTATCGGTTTCAAAAAACCAATATCGTGCATCCCTAATAATAATGATTTCTTTTGTAATAGTCACACTCGATTACGCCGATTTTCTTGTTGCCCCAGCTGGTCGACACCTCTTTTAGCAGAAACAAAGGCTACATTAATGTATTAAATCAATGTTAATCCATGCATGTGGATGTGGAATTAACGAACGTGATGTTGTGCGATTGCGTTGCCAGGCAACAGCTTCGGTTCATGTTAATTTACAGACTCTTCAACTACAACCGTAGTTATATTTAAAAACATGTTAGAAGGCCTCATGAAATACTTTAATGTAAATCAAAATGTAAATGTGAAGGAATGTGTGTATAACAAAATACATCGGTCATAAACTAAACCGGAAACAGACGTAGGCAAGATCCTCAGCTCGATGATTGGATGGTTTAGCCGCAATTCAGTGAAAAGACGGACATTATAATGCCGCACAGGGGAGGGGGGGAGGGTTGGCGGCGATGGGGGGTGTGTGTGTCTACAGAAGGTCCAGTTGTGATAGACACGGTTCGCCACTGATTCCGAGTGTGCTTGCTTTTCTCTTTGAAAGTCATCATATAACAGCATTGTAATACACGGTTCGGCTGCATTAAATATTACATATCAACCGTAATTCTCTATGTATAGAGCCCTGCTGAGAAGACTTCTAGATAAACAAGAGAACTGTCGCCAAAACTGAAAACGTGACGTGGATCATAAATATATAAGCAATTAAACAACATATTACATTTCTTTTCACACACACGTCTCCTTCCAGTATCAACACTAATTCAGCTGACTTTTATATTTGATCCAATTGGTAGATAGGCTGTATTTACACCATAACAGTGCACAGCTGATAGAAAGGGACACCTGGTGGTTAAAGCACGTTATTGAATTTTTATTATTTTATTATTATGACGGATGTACTATTTAATGCAGGCGAACCGTGTATTACAATGCCGTTATGTGATGACTTGTGAAGAGAAAAGCAAGCTCACTCGGAATAAAGTATTATTTTAAAAAATGTTTTTGGATTTCACATCGCATAAACATCAAATCCCAGCATGCATTGCGGCTAAACCATCCAATCATCGAACTGAGGATCTTGCCTACGTCTGTTTCCGGTTTCGTTTATGACGGAGGTATTTTGTTATACACACATTCCTTCACATTTACATTTTAATTTACATTAAAGTATTTCATGAGGCCTTTTAACATTAACTACGGTTGTAGTTGAAGAGTTTGTAAATTAACATGAACCGAAGCTGTTGCCTGGCAACGCAATCGCACAACGTCACGTCCGTTAATTCCACATCCACATGCATGGATTGACATCGATTTACTACATTAATGTAGCCTTTGTTTCTGCTAAAAGAGGTGTCGACCAGCTGGGGCAACAAGAAAATCGGCGTAATCGAGTGTGACTATTAAAGAATAAATCATTATTATATTAATATTGAGAATAACAACCGACCGTCGGGGTAGCATTTGCTTGGCATTTCCGGGTATTTCTCCACTGGTTAACATGGGTTAACAATACCGTGTAACTATCACGTTTGAAGGGACGAAATAGTGACATCTTCACGTCTCCCAGCATGGTAAATCGTCACATGTTCATGTCTTGCCGTGATACCGGGTTGGATCAATGAGGGCACGAGATAAGTTTGTACACAGATGTAAGGCTGACAAGCAGGTAGGCCATCCAATTATTTTAGCCGGGTCGGCTAAAATGATTGGTCGTGCTTTTTACAGTACTACGGCTTCCACAGATTACGTTTTTTTATGGATTTTTTGTCAAAGCACTTAAGATATTCATTGCTATCGGGATGTTAAGAGCATTCCATGGAATATGACAAAAAGTGTATCTCAAGCCAGTTTCTCAAACTTACCTACCCCACCTTCAAGTGCTTTGACCAACAAGGTACTGATGTAAGCTCAGCTTGTTCCTCTGACAATTCTAGATCCAGATGTTCTGGAGATTTCTACCGAATGCCATATTATCCGCAGAGGTTTCCTACTCTCCCGAAACTGGCCCCATGATAACAACACAATTTAATGTTTAAAATAAGTGTTTCTCCTACAATGTTCCGCTAAAATTTAACTTATTGGAAACGTTTAGGGTTAAGTACACAACTCAAAAAGATAGATAACATAGATCTATTTGAGATTTGAATACCCAAAAGTTACAAATTATATCTTACATTAATAAGGCTGATTTTGGGTTAATTAAAGCACACTTTATTTGAATTTGTGTGGGTTAGTCCTCAATTTTGTGGCGTAAAAATCAAGTAACATGTACAAAGCTAGATAGGTTTAAATTTGGTCTCAAATGATAAAGAATACAACTGAATTGTCAAGTATCTGTTAAAATAATTTCCACATATAGGGCATACAAGATAAGTCAACATTACTGAATAGATTGTTACCCACAAAATCTATTAGCAGCATTTGAAGTGAATTCTATTGACCTAACATCCCAAATCCCGCAAAAACCTTGATATTGTTTTTTGAACGGTAGCTTTTCCTCATTATATTGATTAAAATTAAAAACGATAGCGTACCTTTTCCCCAGAGGAAGCTGTCTTTTCTCCGTACAGCCATGTTTTTGATGCAATGTGACTGATGGCTGTACAGGAAACAAAACTGTGAGTGTGAGACAGAAAAAAACTCAGTGCTGCTATTTTGTGACACTGTGGCGCCTCTCAGTTCACTCAGCAGCCTCTTACTTCATATCTAGTGATGTGCACAGCAAAATGTTGACATGGACTCTCTTTATGTGTGTGGACATTTATTTAATAAACGTAGATGTCATTCATGCTCTACAACTGCGCAACATCGCTATTGCACATGTCTTATTACAAATACAAAAAGCAACTACAACTACTACTATTACTGCACACTTCTATAAGAACCATACAATTTAAATGGAAAAAATATGACAAACATACACAAAAGGGGAATGGCCTATAAGAGGAGCCACACTTTATCTTTTTAATATACCAAAACGTTTTTAATTTGCATTTAAAGACTTGGGTGTCAAACTTCTGCAGGAAGGAAACAGCCTAAACAGTGTGTGGTTACCTCCAGTTTAAATATGAGGCCCCCTCTAGTGGGGCTTAACACCTCAGAGAATATAAAATACAGAAGGATGTATTTCTGAACAGGGGCAGTGGCTTTGACCTCCAAAATGTTCCACAAAAAGACACATACCACTCCTAATAACCACATAACGACAAATAGAGAAATTAAATCATAAAAAGGTGCAAAATTGCCAAAGAGACACTAAATGATGGTTTTTTATTACACTAAATGCATAACTTAAAGGTGTCCAATCATGCAAAATGCACTTTTTGATGTATTTTATACATATTTATGTGACCCCGGTGTGAACACACAAAGTGTCAGAAAATAACACCCTCTCTTTTCCTCCGTACCCACATCTCTAAGGGGAACAACGGAGCTGATCCGGATTTGCGTCCAATATGACGTAATATCGGAAATGTGGGCTGGCTTTACACCCCTTTCAGAAACATCACTATCAGTAACAATGCATGTGTTTTGGAAGTAATATGGTCTTTGTTTACATTAGCAAGCATCGCTAACACTCAGAGCTAACCTGTACTGGAGAAAGTATGTGTAAAAAAGGAGGAAATAAAAAAAGATACTCACCTTGTAGTAAACCCGCAAGAAAAGAAGCATTTGAGCTCCATACTGTTTCAGAAATAATCCTTGAAGTGGTTTGGAACATGATATGGCGTTTAATCACGGCAGCATTCAGCTGTATCTGAGAAGAGCAGACAGCTTGTCACATAACTCAGTGTGCCTGGTGCTGAAAAGGGGGCGGGGTCAGCAGAGAATCTGCCAAAACAGGGCTGAAATAGAGGGGTATGAGGGATGTCTAAAATGCATGATCCGTTTGGTATTTTGAGCAAAATACATCATAGACACGTTTTTATATCTTTTGATATACTGTATCTGATACCCTTAATATATGCCAAAAATAACATGATAGAAGATATTGAAGCTACTTCTTTTTGAAGCTATCATTAAATCTATTATTATTATTAATTGTATTATACTTAGTACAAAATATACTGTACAAAATATAAATCAAAAATATAAATCTACTAATAACTGTGTCAGAAATGTCAGAAATAATAAAATATTACTTAACTGGATTTAATAATCAAACATGTGCGTGGGGGGTTAGTCCTGTGTAATAGTCAGATATTATTTTTAAACAAAATGAGTCAAGATCAGTGTATTTTAAGCAGGATGTGAGTATGTTGTGTGACTCTATCATGCTAACTTTCCAGTTGTAACATGGGTCACTTTCTGTTAGGATGAAGAGAGTGAATATAGCTTTGTTTTTTTAAGTCTGACGTAAGAGTTTGAAGCATTTGAATCGGAAAAGTTCAAAGTTAAAGGAACCTTAATTGCCCCCAAAGTGGGAGTAGTAACATACTAACCCAGGGGTCGGCTCTTTAAGCCCTCTACTCTGGCTCCCTTGAGCTTTGTGAAGCTGACCGTTGAGTGGCCCGACCAAGCAAGTAGGCAGAGGCAGAACGTCCCAAATACAACCCGGTGTGGGCATTTATTACTCATGGACACATGATTCACAGCCTCAATATTGCTGTCCACGGGAACACAGTCGGCAGCCGCAAGGATCTCACACACACTAACAGGAAAACAGAACCTAAATACACCCAGGACTAATCAAACCAACAAGACACAGGTGAGGGGGGAGGAGAAACACAGGGCACCAGGTGAACACAATCACCAGCAACAGACAAGACGGGAGGGGGAACACTTTTCAAACTAAAACAGGAAACAGAGACAGACAAACTAAAACATAATATTATTCCACTCACAACACCACTGTAGTATGCCGTCCAAACCGGCGAAAAGCAACAAAAAAGAACAAAGCGCCAGGATCGATAGCCCCGAGCTAGCTAGCAACAATCTCAGCATGGCGGGCATAGCTGGCCTCCTTGAAGATCACCGTAGAGCTCTCTCTGCCGACTTTAAGTCTGCCATCTCAACTCTCGAAGCAAAACTAGACCGAATCCAAGCAACTGTGTCGACAATTGCTTCGCTCGAGTCCAATGCTAACTTGCAGGACGAACGCATGTTAGCCCTGGAGGCTACTTGTGCTACGCTAACGGACAGCAATGTTAAACTGCTGGCCAAAGTCACTGATCTCGAGTCCCGCAGCTGGCGCAACAATATAAGAATCGTCGGTTTGCCAGAATCCATTGAGGGCCCTCATCCCTCGACATTCTTCTCGAAGCTGCTGATGGAGGTCTTTGGTGAGGGCGTCCTTGATTCGCCGCCGGAGTGCGACAGGGCCCACCGCTCACTCACCGACAAGCCCAAGCCGGGGGAAAAGGCCACGGCCGGTCATCATCCGCGTCCACAGGTACCAGCAGAAGGAGAAAATTATCCGCGAGGCCCGGGCCAGGAGAGACAAGCTACAGTACCAAGGTACGCCCATCGCCATCTACGAGGACTACACACCCGAAGTGATGGAACAGCGCTACAAATACCGAGAGGTGATGGCGGAGCTTTACAACCTAGGGCTCAAGCCAGCCCTGCTGTTCCCTGCGAGGCTTTCCATCGTATCGAAGGAGGGAGGTAAGAAGAGATTCTCCTCGGTGGCAGAGGCTAAAGGCTTCATAGCATCCATTCGCCCTGACGCTGACTAGCACTAACGGTGCCGATAACTCTTGCGTCTGATGGGACGTTTAGTAAGAGACTATTACTTCTTTTTTTTTCGGATTCTGCTTTCATGGACACTTTTTGTACATGCACCTTAGCCACTCTGGTATTAGCCACTCTGGAAGCAGAGATGTTCACAAGTCTTTTTTTGCAAGTCCAAGTCAAGTCTCAAGTCTTTGGTCACAAGTCCAAGTCAAGTCTCAAGTCTTTGTGGGGTGAGACTTGATCAAGTCTCAAGTCTTTGGTCACTAGTCTAAGTCAAGTCTCAAGTCTTTGTGGGGTGAGACTTGATCAAGTCTCAAGTCTTTGGTCACTAGTCCAAGTCAAGTCTCAAGTCTCTAAAAAAATAAAAGTCTCATGTCTCTTCTGGTTGTAATAAGCCTTCTATTGTCTGCTGCTATCCAGTCTGTTAAGAATACTGCACAGCTATATCTAAGAAATGCAAAGCATTTACTGTGTTATTATCACTCCTATATCTATTAGCATACAGTATCAGTACTGATTAGTTGTTTGTTATATGATCACTTTAAACAGGCTATTGCAATGCAATATGAGGAAAAACATCACACTTTAGCTAAATGCAAACAACTTATAAGCAAAACACTTCAGAATCAGAAATCAGTATCACAAATACTTTATTAATCCCCCGCAGGGAAACTGTTAAAAGTACTTAAAAGCGGGTAATGATTAACGTTACCGACCTTTTTGATGTCATGTCAAGAGTTGGATGTCAACGCCACTCAACTCAAACAAGTGTGACAAGCAATTCACTAATCTTTTCAAATATTCAGTTACAAAGCTAGTAGCAAGCTAAGTTAACATTACATAGCTGATGCTGAGCTAAACATGTTTGCTAACCGTCCATATGCGTTGTGACTGACCTCTCAGGGTGAGTTTTCAAGTGCCTGATGAAATCCGACGTTGTTGCGCCAGCATCCTTGATTTTGATATTGCAGACTTTGCAGTGTGCGCTCCTTTTGTTGGTGCCACCGGCATTTTGTTCGAAGTTTTTGTAGTTGAACCTAAGCGGTACAGCCGCAGGTGTGCCGCCGGTCGCCGTTGTGTTACTACGAGGTAGTAACAGAGGCGCGCACGTCTGCGTAATGAGCCCGGCTAAAATAACTGGATGGCCTACCTGCCTGTCAGCCTTCCATCTGGGCACATACTTATCTCGTGCCCTCATTGGTCATGTGCGCGTTCGTGTGTGTTGGAGGAGGCGGGCTCTATAAGGAAGTAGCAGCCTCCAGCAGATTATCTCCGGTTGTGTATTTTCAAATTCTAGCGATCTCGAGCCGGTTTCTCTCAAATGTACCTACCCCACCTTTAATACGCCAAAAATAGAAAATACAATGATTGTTCACGAGTCCCAACACACGAGTCCAAGTCGAGTCTGAAGTTGAGTCTGAAGTCTTTTGGTCACGAGTCCAAGTCAAGTCTGAAGTCTCTGTGTGTGCGACTTAAGTGCGACTTGAGTCCGAGTCGCAGACTCGAGTCCCCATCTCTGGGGTGAGGTGACGTGCAACAACATTAACCTTTCTGTTGGTCGCTTGTTAGCAGACCCTTCACGCGATGGCAGAGCAAACAGGTACAGGCAGGGCCCATAATGATAGCCCTATAGTTTAAATCTACTACCCACACATGAACATATGGGAATGAGTTACTATTTAAAAAAATAAATGTATTTATAAATGTATTTAGGAACCTATCCATGTGATTTTTAGTGGGGGTGATTTTTAGCGAATATGTTTTCTTTCCAGGGGCATGCCCCCCTGGTAAGATTTTCTTTTTTATTTTGGAGTTAAATGCATCAATCTGGTGCATTTTGAGGGGAAAATAAAGAGACTAGATCTATGGAAACACCTATATTAAACATAACTGTATACATTTCAATAATCATAAAATCATGGCCATAACCAATAACATACCATTTCCAATATGAAAAAAACACTGAAACTTATTTTTGGTTCATTTATAGTTGTGAGTGTGTCTGTGCTCCTGAATCAGCCTCTCTTGTCTCCCTCCTCTCCCCCTGCTCCTCTTTGAGGCAGCAGCAAAGACTAGTTTTCTCTCAACAAGTTTTAAAAGTGTATCTTACCTTTTTTCACCCAGTTAACTTTTTATTTATTTATTCATGCATATTTTACTAATCACATTACATTTCATTTAGCTGACGCTTTTATCCAAAGCGACTTATAATGACCGATTACAGGGACATTCTCCCTGGAGTAACTAAGGGCTAAGTGCCTTACTCAAGGGCACACTAGTGGTGGTGTTCCTGGCGGGATTTGAACTCACAGCCTTCCGATCTGCAGCCCACCTCACTATCCATTAGACCAATCACTACCCTCTCAAATGGAAATATGTGTTTACATAAATGGTGACCACACCGTTTGAGACCCACTGAGAACTTAGACTAAGTTAACTATCTAAACACTCAGAGAGTCCTTTACCTCACCTGAGCTGAGGTTATCCCGAGCTTGAATGACACATAGAGACCAATCAAGGGCTTTGATTTATGATCTGTATGACAGTGGCCATGTCGGCAGGCCACATCATGTGGACAGCCAGTCACCCTGTGTGAGGCAGGCCACTTAACAGGCCAGAAGGAGGCGAGATCAGTGCAAGGGAGCGAGGGATCATTGTCCACAAGTTAATCGATCGCAGATGGCGTCATGGTCACGTACGAATAAAAAAAAAGTTAACTAAATGGGTCGCGAAATATACTTGGGCGGCCGTTAATATATCTGGGCGGCCCGCCCAAGTATAGTCTATGTGTGGGAAACCCTGCGAGCGTAGCGAAGAGACAACTGAGGCAAACTAAGCAGCGCTTTTTTGAACAGGGGGACCAGGCTGGGAGGCTCCTGGCTCAACAGGCTCGGGCAGTTAACGCCTCCAGATTAATCCCCAAAGTAAAGTCGCCCGAAGGCAATTTAGTCTCTGACCCGATTGAAATAAACAAGTCTTTCTTTGAATTTTATAATAATTTGTACACTTCTGAATGCCCCACAATTGGCACAATAAACCCAAATCCTCTTGACTCCTTAACTTTCCCCCAAATTGACGTAGTTAACGCAGGCGGAATGGGGGACCCCATTTCCACTTTAGAGATACAGGAAGCCATCAAATCTATGCAAAATGGGAAATCCCCTGGTCCGGACGGCTTCACAGTCGAATTCTACAAGGCGTATTCGTTTCTTTTGGCCCCAAGGATGTATAATGATTCCCTTAAAGAAGGCAGATTACCTCAAACCCTATCCATGGCATCCATCTCTCTACTATTAAAGAAGGATAAAGATCCTACTCTTTGTGGCAGCTACAGACCAATTTCCCTCCTAAATGTTGATTGTAAAATACTGGCTAAGATTTTGTCCGTCCGCCTCCAACTCGTGATACCTTCTATAGTTCCGCTTGACCAAACAGGCTTTATGATAGGGAGACACTCTTTCTTCAATACCAGGAGGCTACTTAATGTTATTTTCTCGCCCCCGTCCAATGTCCCCGAAATCATAGTTTCACTCGATGCGGAAAAAGCTTTTGATAGGGTTGAGTGGAGCTACTTGTTCTTCATTTTAGAAAAATGTGGCTTTGACTCCAAATTTATTTCTTGGATTAAACTTTTATACGCCTCCCCTTCTGCATCGGTAAACACAAATGGCATTCAATCGTCTGCCTTCCCTCTCCAACGTGGGACACGCCAGGGCTGCCCGCTTTCTCCCCTATTGTTTAATTTAGCCATCGAGCCTCTAGCTATATGGCTCAGAGGCCACAATGGGTTTGAGGGCATCACTCGCCATGGTATAGTTCACAAACGTTCCCTTTACGCGGATGACCTTCTCCTATACGTCTCCAATCCTGTGTCCTCTCTCCGTTCTATATTGTCAATCCTTGTGCAGTTTGGTCGTTTATCAGGCTACAAATTAAATCTCCAAAAGAGCGAACTATTTTTTGTAAACCAACTGGCGAAGACACTCCCCCCAACCGCTTTTCCCTTTAATATTGCATCAGACGGCTTCAGATACTTGGGGGTATCCATCACCAGCTCCTTTAAAGATCTGTTTCCCAAAAGATGTCAACCACTCTTAGCTAAATGCAAATCGGATCTATCTAGGTGGTCTTCCCTTCCCTTATCCCTTGTTGGCCGTGTCAATCTTATTAAAATGGTAATTCTGCCGAAGTTCTTATATCTCTTCCAGCATATCCCAATTTGCATCAATAAATCTTTTTTCACCAGTCTTGATAGTCAACTAAATGCGTTCATTTGGGATGACAAACCCGCCCGTCTTAAAAAATCAATTCTTCAGCTCCCCAAGTCGGAGGGCGGCTTGGCACTCCCGAACTTCCGTTACTACTACTGGGCCTCTAATATAAACCGACTCCTTTACTGGACTGGCCCCACGACTCCTAACTCCAGCCCACCATGGGTTCACATGGAGATCTCCTCCTCCTCTAGCTCCTTACACTCGTGACTTGCTCCCAACTTCCCGTAATGACGCACAAAATCTCAGTCAACCCAATTGTTACCAGTACTATTAAGATTTGGCTTCAATTCAGAAGGCAACATGGCTTACACAGAGCCTCAATCCAAGCTCCGATACTAAATAATCACTCATTCTCTCCATCCTGCTCGGACCCCACCTTCCGAATGTGGGCTGCCAACGGGCTTGTCACAATCAGTAATCTTTACAAGGATGGGGTTTTCTCTGACTTTGCATCCTTGTCAGCCAAATATCACCTGCCAAACAGTCATCTTTTCCGCTTCTTCCAAATTAGGCATTTTGCTCAAAAGCAATTTCCCCATTTTCCCAACCGCCCCCCTGAGTCCGAATTGACCAGTTTCTCACCCTTGATTGTGACCAAAAAAGGCTGGTATCTACTATTTATGGAAAACTTGCCTCCTTTGACCTAGCCTCTACTACATCTATAAAAGAGTCCTGGGAGGGTGAGTTGGGTGTAGACATATCTGAAAGTGGATAAGTGGAGGGACATTCTTTGTTTGGTGCAAACCTCATCTATCTGTGCTCGGCATGGTCTAATGCAGTGTAAGGTGCTCCACAGGGCTCACTTTACCAATGCTAAACTAGCCAAAATATTTCCTCTTAGAAGCGATGCCTGTAACAGATGCAAGCAATCTCCTGCCAATCACACACATATGTTTTGCTCATGCCACAGTCTGAATGCCTTCTGGTCTAGTATTTTCAAAACCCTTGAGCAGGCCCTTAACACACCCATACCCCGTAACCCTCTAACTGCCTTGTTCGGCGTCCCCCCAACACAGAACATGCCCACCACGGCTCAGCGGGTCATCGCCTTCACAACCCTGCTGGCCAGGCGTTCCATTCTTCTTAAGTGGAAGCACGTCTCCCCACCCACACATGATAGGCGGATACAGGAACTATTACAGTGTATTAATCTCGAAAAGATACGATTTTCACTACAAGGATCCCTGACACTCTTTCATAAGACCTGGACTCCCTTACTACTGCGAATCAATGACCTTACAATCAACCCTGATGCTGATGAGGTGTGAGTGAACCTGGTGGGGGGGGAGGAGAGACCTTCACTTCCCCTTTTCCTTATCTCCCTAATACATTGACCATTACTTTTGCCTTCTCTGTTTCCTCAGTACCATTATTTCCTTGTTATTTATTTTTACTGACTATTAACATGAAGAAGCATCTGTATTTGTATGTAATTTTCAGGTATTGGTCTTTGTATTTCATGTAATTTCCATCCCTCTTTTCTTTCTTTTTTTTTATGCTAGTTTTTTATGTTTTGTAACTTTTTGATTTATGTCTTGTTTACAGTGTTGGGACTAACGCGTTACAATGTGACGCATTACTGTAACGCCGTTATCTTTGGCAGTAACTAGTACTCTAACGCATTACTTTTTAAATTCAGTAACTCAGTTACCAATGAACCGTGCCCGTAAGGCTCCACTCCTATTGGCTAACACACACACATATACAATAACACCACAATTACGAGAGTGCTCTACTTGTTTGATTCTGAAATTGTATATATTTATATAAATATGTGTGTGTATATGTCCGCATCTGTAGCCTGTTATTGTCTCATTATACCGCACTGTCAATGAATTAAAAGTAAATATATAAGTCGTCATGAACACATCTGTCCATCAGACAGAGGGCTGCTGTGCCTCCTGTTATCATTAATGGACGTCTCTTTAAAATGACCACTCAGAGGAGAGGAGTTCTCATTTCTCTAAGTATCGAGGAAAGGAGTCGAGGAGGGGAGTCGAGGAGGGGAAATTAGAGAATTGAGAAGCCTTCTGTGACACATACAAATAAAAAAAAACGGTTTTAATTAGGTCAACTAAAATATGTGTCATATCCTGCTACGGTCCCGCACCAGCGCCTTTTCTTGCAGATGAATAACCTGACCCCCGGCTTGATGAGCGAACTATGGATATATCAAAGAAAAGAAAAGTATCGGAGGAACACAGAGGGTTTAATTATGCGTGGTTGGAGTTATATGCTTTCACAGCAAACAATACTGGCTTACCGGTATGTTTGATATGGAGATGTGTGGCGCAGTGGGTTGTGCGTTGGTGTTCGGATCAGGGGGTCACAGGTTCAAACCCCACTGCAGTCAGCATGTCGTTGTGTCCCTGGGCAAGACACTTCACCTCAAATTGCTCCTGTGGGGATTGCCCACAGTATTGAGTATGTAGGTGGCTTTGGATAAAAGCATCTAACAAGTAACATGTAACAATATGTGGAGAGAAGTTGTCAAAGGTGCTGCAGCCATGGGCGCGGGAAGGGGGGTGCTGAGGGCGCTGCAGCACCCCCTAGCGGCAGGCAGGGGGTGCGGAGCTCCCCTGTCTGAATTATTATTTGACGGTTATTGCTGCTCCCGCTGTGCATAATCTGTGTAATATGTGGCCAATAAATTCCACATTGTTGGTAAAATAATATTTTGGCCTGCCCCGAATATGTTTTCTGTAGCACCGGACAATTCTACCTCAATAATATAATACATTAACCGTGTTTTACGTGAACCTCATCATGACACTCGAGAGGACGGAAGGACTGTAATTTCCCGTGTTCAGTGAATGCAACAGAGGCAAGACACCAGACCAATCAGAGAGTTGCATGGAAATAAAAGTGTGCTTGTGTCATTCAAACCCTGTGTGTGTGTGTGTGTGTGTGTGTGTGTGTGTGTGTGTGTGTGTGTGTGTGTGTGTGTGTGTGTGAGATTTTCTCCAGTGGGCGCGGCATCATTGTTTGTGTGGCATGTCAGCCTGTTCAGTCGTTTGGGAAAATGAGCGCTGCCGGTGGAGGAGGTGATAATGAAAGAGGAGAAGAGAGAGAGGATGTGGTTCTGGGCCCAGCTGGCCCTTCTAAAAAGAAATGACTTGTGTCTTACAACAAACAGTGGAAAGAAAAACACAGTTGGGTAAAGCCCGTGAGTGGAGATCTGTCTCGGGTCTTCTGCACCTTGTGTCGGAGGGTGGAGAAAACAACCTGAAACAGCATGCTGGCACATAAATGCACAAGCGAGCAACACAAAATAAAGGTGCATCAAATATAACTAAATTCTTCGGCAGTTCAACTGCAGAACAAGACAAAGTTGCTGCATGTGAGGTAACATCAGTGTATCACACAGTTAAGCATGGTTTGAGTTACAGACCCCAAAAACATTTTCGAACCCTAGGGGCAGGCTCCCCCAAAATAATTAAATAACATTACCCTAACCTAACCCTAACCCTAAAACCGAAATAAAGTAATGAAAAAAGTAAAATCCGCCAGAAACCAGAAAACAAGCATATGTCCCGTTTCTCCATTTCTGGAAGTTGGCAACCCTAGATGTACATGATCTTTAGTTTGCTAGTTATTACGAATATTACTTCAGGAAATTGCGTCCAAAGAACGTTTTCATTGTTACCAAGGTGGTTGCTAGGGACGCTGCTATCGATATTATTTCTGTTATGTTGTGTAACTGTTTAATGGTGTTATCTTTATTGCTACCCCTTCCCCGTCATCGTATTGTGTTGTTCCACAGCGCAAACGTATTAGTTTAACAAAATCCGCATCTAAAGATACGTTATTTTCCCCTGTGCAGTTCCAGTCTCACATCTCACAGCACATCGTCATTAACAAATACCGGAAACAGACCGAAAACATTTAAAAAAAAATAATAATACGTTATTCCGAGTGTGCTTGCTTTTTTCTTTGAAAGTCATCACATAACGGCATTGTAATACACGATTCGGCTGCATTAAATATTACATATCTGCCGTAGTTCTGTATTTATAGAGCCTTGATGAGAAGACTTCTAGACAAACATGAGGAACTGAAAACGTGACGTGGATCATAAATATGTCAGCCATTAAACAACATCTTACATTTATTTTCACACAATACGTCTCCTTGCAGTATCAACACTAATTCGGCTGACTTTTATTTGACCCAATTGGTAGATAGGCTGTATTTACACCATAAAGGTGCACAGCTGATAAAAAGGGACACCTAGTGGTTAAAGCATGTTATTGAAATGTATTATTTGTATTTATTAGATATTAATAGGATCCCTATAAAGTATATTCATTACTCGTTATTCTCTACGCATAGTTAATTAAAGACTGTATATAATGACTATTTTGCACATCCCTTTCAAGATTTTCTAAGGTTTATTGACATATTATATTCACAAACGGTGGAGTTATGCATTGAATGAAAAACTTGGGTCGCAGGTTCCTCAATAGTGCATTACAAGACATCTATCAATATTTTTGCATACCTTTGCAATGTTAACTATGTTGAAACACTTATTTTAACTGATATTATACATATGTATTATAGTCTTATAAGATGTATGTAGATATTTCATCTCCGGCCTTGTCAGGTATTGAACAATCAATAAATAAAGAACATCGTTTGGCAGCAGAACTTCCTTGCTTATGCTGTGTCCTAGATACGTTAGTTTGTCCTGGTAGAATTTGCATTTATCTGTGTTGAGACTTAGTCCAGCGTCCTGCAGTCGGTACAGTACTGCTTTCAGGCGGGTTTCATGCTCAGCACGGCATGAGGAGTAAACGATGATATCATCCAGATATGCCTGCACTCCAGGTAAAACTTTCAGCACCATGGACATCATCTTCTGAAATGCTGAGGGTGCTGATGCTAGCTAGCCCATAGCAAACTCGCTTGTACCTGAAGAGTCCCTCGTGAGTAATGAAAGCAGTCAGATCTCTGCTGTCCTCATGCAGTGGAAGCTGGTAGTATGCATTAGCCAGGTCGAGGGTTGAGAATATGGTAGCTCCTCTGAGTTCTGAGAAGAGCTCCTCCATGTGTGGCATGGGGTAGCAATCCATTATGACAGCCTTGTTAGGCTCCCTGAGGTCTGTACACATCCTTATTTTAGATGAGTTCTTTCGTTGAATCACAACGATGGGTGATACCCAGGGAGAGGCATCTATCTTTTCAATGATGTCAGCATCAAGAAGGCGCTTTAACTCTGCAGAAACAGCATCTCTGACTGAGAACGGAAGCCTTCTCAATTTCTGCTGCACAGGCTTCACATCATCTTTCACTTTTACTTTGTGTACAACGTTCCTAACACAGCCCATAGGTAAAGCTGTATTAACAGGTGCAGATGAAGTAGGTGTCAGTGTACTAGGAGTTGCAGGTGGGGTTGTTATCTCTCTGACTGTCTGCTCTGACTTCAGTACCACTATGTTTCTCATGATGACCATTTCCAGTGCCTCAAACAGGTCCAGGCCCAGCAGTATTGAACCTGACTTCACAATGAAAAGAGTAGCTGAGGCAGTATTTCCGTCATGGAATGCACGTAAATGCAGTGTCCCTAGTACTGGGATTCTCTGTCTTGAGTATGTGACTAGAGGAACCTTTGTAGGTTTCAGTGGTATGTGACTGAAGTAGGTCTCATACACATGAGCAGGCAGCAGTGACTAGGGTGACCAGATGTCCCGCTTTGCGCGGGACTGCACAGCATTTTCATGACTTTTGGTGCGTCCCGCAAATTGAGACGATGTCCCGCATATTTCATTTTGATTGGCTAAAACGCTTTTCTTTAAAATCAGATTCATCCAATGGCTGTTGAGAAAGCAGGGAAGGCTATCATCAGGGGGCTGTGTTTGCTGTCAATCAAACTGTAACACACAGCGGGTGCTGGTCAAGTGTTAACCAATGAGAGTAACTCACTCACACACACCCCCCACCCCGCCAAACAACAACAACGAACGCAGGCGACGCAGCAGGTTATGGAAAATGGAGGAAACTGAAACTACAGCTAAGAAGAAAAGAAGATGCACATACAACAAAGACTGGGAAGACACTTACCCGTGGGTGAAGCCAGTGCAGGGCGACGCTCAGAGTTTTGCAATCTTTGCAAGAGTAATTTTTAAATTTCACATGGCGGTGAATACGACGTCAAAAGACACAGAGAATGCGATTCTCACAAGCAACGTGTCGCTCAAAAAGAGACGTCCCACTCTATGGAGACATTCCTACTCAAACCAAAAAATGATGGCCACTCAGACGAGGTGACAGCAGCAGAAATAACCAGTGTTTACCACACAGTGCAACACTCCCATTCATACCGGTCACATGACTGGTAACAAGCTAGCGCCGAACATTTTTCCAGACTCTGAGATAGTAAAGAAAATGTCATGTGGTCGTACAAAAGCAGCGTCCATAATAACAGATTGCTTGCCCCTGCCTCTGTGGAGAGTTGTTGACAGAGTCAAAGACACCAGTGGGTCTAGGTGACAAAATAGCCCACACACTGTGTGTGGGGGCCCACCTTCTGTTGCTGTGATGAACACAACTGAAAGCTATTTTATTTTATCTATTATTATATGTTTCTGTTCCCTCCTGGCCAGTGTTGGTTTTATTTTATCTATTAATTTATGTTGTGCCTACTTGTACAGGTAATACACTAGTTGAATTAAGAAGATGCATTTCTAAACACTTGAAGTGAATAATGCCTGCTGCCTTGGTTAGCCTTAGTTTACTTTTCTTTATTAAAAAACTGCATTTTGACTTCACTTTCTGCTCAGTTGTTATATATTTGTTACGTTTTTTTTCCGGGGGTTGCTGTTGAGAGGGTGTCCCACATTGTCCCACACAACCATACTCCTTGTCCCACATTTGGTTTGTTGGGATCTGGTCACCCTAGCAGTGACACTGAAGAACCAGTATCTACTATCATCTCAAATGACTGGTTAGCAGGAGAAAGTCCCAAATCTACAGTGCACATTATTTTCTTCTCTTTTGGGGCAGTATTATTTAGCAATAAAACAGTTCTGGAATAACGACCTCCCTCACTTCACGTTTTTACACACTTTGGCAAAATGCCCAGTTTTTCCACAGGATTTGCATATTTTGTTTGTAGCAGGGCATTGTGTGGAATTGGCCATATGTTTATCTGAATCACATCTGTAACATCTTTGTGCTTGCTCAGACTTTCTCTCACCTTTCCTTTGTTTACTTGCAGCGGGAAGTTTTTGTTCCCATTTTGGCGCCCTGATCTCTCTCACAGTCACTTCACTGTTGGAGAACTCGGCCACGTTGCGCACCGCCGTTTCCACCTGATTTGCAATCTGAATGGCTTTATCCAGTGTCAGTTTGTTTTCTAGCAGCAAGCGTTCACGCATGCATCCACTGTAGGCTTTTTCCACAATCTGATCACGCAGCATATCCTGTTCTGCATTTCCAAATTCACAGAAAATGATAATTTCACATAGAGCAGAGACGTACTGTGCAATTCTTTCATCATGTCTCTGGGCTCGTTGGCGGAACTTGTGTCTCTCCGCAATTACGTTTACCTTCGGCACGAAATGCGTCCGTAATGCATGGTTGTATGTAGTTCCCGTTTCAGTCAATGTGTAGAAAATCCTCTGTGCTTCGGTTCCGACGCTGTGTAGCAGCGTAGCACGTAGGCTATACGGGTATCCGGCCACTTGGCTCCTTCCACGTCGATCACTAGCAGGTGGTTTTCGAACATTTTTAGCCATGTTCCAAATGGCATAGTCGGTTCTCCCGGACACTGAAGAAAGGTGGGAGGTAAAGGAGTAGAAGCCACGGCCATCCTCATCGCCAATTTGTTTGTTTGTTGTGTATTAGTCAAAATACATTAATGAAGCGAGGGACAGAGGATACGGGTACTAAGATCTTTACTGTTGTTCATGCTTCTTTTTCCGCCACAGCATCAACTCCCGGGCATACACTTATTCTCTCCACATTGTAGGTTACTCTGGTTACACGGCGCCCCCTATTGGCAGGAGTATATCTGAACACAACAATTACCTAAACTAAAGCATGCATACAAAAAGTATTAAAGATTAAAAAAAGAAATATATTTTTTTTTAAAGTTACACATTTGACATAATACACACCCTGTAACAGTTCTGCAGATTTAGCAGCCAGGTATATATTGCACAGTTTTTAACGGCACATATATATTGCACATATTGCAAATATTGCACATAGTTGTTATTTATCAACAAGAGGTGTTATAGTCAGGGGTGCACATAACATTTTTGCCCTGGTTCTCAAAGGAGCACCTGGAGATGTTGCTTGCTGCTCATCCTTAAAATGAAATAAACCGTAGCTTTTGAGGGGGTCTTGACTTTATTTGTGAACACAGAACACACATGCAGAGGTGAACACAAGACAACATTAGCACGACCAGTAATCCTACAAGCTGTCATCACTACCCTCCTGACTGTTCTCCTCACTGTCTTCCTCTCTGTCAGACATGGTAGCTGATGAAGTAGGCCTACTACTTCCTCTCTGGTTGAGTCTGCGATTAGCTGCATGCATCCACAAGTCAACAGCTGGTTTTGGGTCGAAAGTCTCTGTTGTCATCTTAGACAAGTCGATGTAATCAAATAAGTATGTGAACATAACCAATAACCTACCATAGCCAATAACAAATGAATGTAACTTATTTTATTTGTGTTGTTCATTCATTCATTCTTATCTTATTTGTTTATGCATTTTTCTTTTTTATCTCTCCAGTTTTAAAGGATATCTTTGGTTACTGTCCTATAGTATACATTAGAATGATTTCAAACCTGTTTATCCCAATAAATGCAAATGTACCTTTTTTCAAATGACCTGGTGATCTTTTTTTGGCGGAGGTGCGCATGCGCACCTGCGCACCAGTTATGTGCAGCCCTGGTTATAGTCTGTGTTGTTTTGTGCGGGGTGTAAAGGTATTCTGATTCTGATCGCAAAAACCAAGCTAATACTATGCTGCGTTCATGGAGCTACGTGGAAGTGGGGAAGGACAATGCTTGATTGCGGATACGTAATTTAACATTCTCGCACAGTTTATTGCTCTTATACCTTGATTGTTGCCAACTACGATGCTCAACAGCTTGCTTAACGGAACTTTGACGCTGGTATCAGCTTACCACCAATCACGGGAGTATTGTGTATAGAAAGTATTGAATTATATTTCTCGCACTACCTAACATCCATGAAGGCAACATGACAGAGTGAGGCCTGCCACTCAGGATGCCAAACTACTCTTTGCTAAGCCCCGCCCCCTCAAGCAACATCAGGGCCAAAAGTCTGAAAGCGAAAAAAAATATCTGAAAGTGAAAAAAACGATCTGAAAGCGAAAAACGATCTGAAGGTGAAAAGCAATGTGAAACCTGAAAAAACAAGATTTGAAATTGAAAAAATAATTGTTTTGAATCTGAAAACGAAAAATCTGCAACTGAAAAAAATAAGGATTCAAATATCAAAATATGTATAGAAGTGAAATCTGAAAATAAATATGTTATTCAAAGAAAATTGCTGAACTGAATCAAAATAATATTCAACCTGAAAAATTATTTCAAATACTTATTTTTATTTTGAATACATCATTGTAGTTTTCAAGGTTCAGGATAAAAACTTGAACTTTCAAATAAATTGTATTTTTTTGAATGATCAAAACGTATGACCCTGAAATAGCTCCATACAGGCACGGCTGCAGTGCAGGGAGTGGAAGCTGAACACACACGGCTCTTATTAAAACAGCGCTTTCTCACCGGAGTACTTTTCCCCGTCATTCGTAAAGTACCGATACTAATGAAACGGAGGAATCGTACCGTTTTTAACGGCAGGGTATCGCGGTACCTTTCAAGCATCGGTACACCGTGCAACACTAGTTTGATGTCCTTTATTGTTTTCTGTCGTTCATCTTTTTATGTCGTAACCTACTTGCTGCAGGTCTCCCTTGGAATTTGGAAAAGAGGTCGATGTGTTATGATTCTGTTAAGTTGTATTTTTGTTGTGTGCTTTTGTGTGCTATTTCCTGTCTCACCCCTCTCTTCTCTGTTTTCCTCTGCAGGGCTGGTGTGTGACAGGGAGTTGGTTGGCTCCTCCCAGTAGCAGACGAGGCACACCTGTTTCCACTCACCTCTTTACCTGTAGATATAAAAGCCCGGTCCTCATGCCACTTCCCTGCCAGATAATTCCTCTGTGTTTCGACCCTCCGGTGTGTCTCGCTGCTCTCCTCGTTGTTTGGATTTTTGCCAGCCAACTTCCTGACTCCACTGCCGTATGTTTTTGTTCTCTGCTTGAATAAAGATTTTTGTTCATCGACCATCTCTCTCCAGTCTTTTGCTTTGGGATCCAAAATCCTATAGGCCGTAACACGATGATCTCAATGGGACCACCTGGTTAAATAAAGGTTTGGGATGAAATGAAATGCCACCTGGTAAGTTAAGATCCTTCGTCAAGTGGCCCGATCTCCTTATATTTCATACACTTTCCTCCTTTTTGGGAGTTCCCCTATATGCTCACGGCTGCATTTACCCCTTTAGATATACAATTTCAGGATCGGGGTCTAATCGCCAAAGACTTAACATTTATCATGTGACATGTGTCAATACATGTTCTTTAAACAAAATGAAGTCTCTCCTGATTGAACTAACAAAAACATATCAGCACCGATTCTAATTAAAAGAGGATGTCCCCTGTCCCCACTTGTATTCACAGTAATCAAACCATTTGCAATAAGGATGCATACACACATTGTGGGAATAACAATTGGGCATTTTATTTATCTCGCACCTGAATAGAACAATTCCTGCTGTGTTGGAATTAATAAGCTTGTTTGGCTCCATATCAGGGTATACAATCAATCACACTAAATCCTCCATGCTTTTCCTTAATGAGACGGACACGGAAAACTCTCCTACAGAAGCTTCTAAATGTAAAGTGGTAGATCAAGTCACATGTCTGGGAATACAAATTGGACCCAAACTAGATTGGATTGTTAAAATTAACTATGAACCTTTGATAGATAAAATAGCTAAATCAATTGGTAGGTCGATTACCTTGCCTCTATCTTTGGTTGGCAGAATAAATATAATAAAAAGGAATATACTTCCTTAGATACTTTATTTCAAAAATATTCCTTTACCTCCACTTAACGACTTTTTCAGAAAGGTAGAAGATTATTTACAGAATTTATGTGGGGAAATAAACAAGCCAGAGTGCGCATGTCCCTGCTATACTTGCCATATAATAAGGGGGGGGGGTGAACATTCCAAATATAACCTGGTATTATTAGGAAGCACAACTAAGGAGCATCAAGTTTTATTTTGCAAAGAAGGATATTCCACAATGGAAATAGATGGAATCCGAGAGCTTAAGTTTGCCTTTACCCCTCTACCTATACTCACTTTGACGAGTTTGATGAACATAACTAATAATCCAAAAGTCAAAAATATGATCAAGGTATGGTCTGATGTGGAACAAATTCTTAAAGGAACTAATACATTGTCTAGTCTAGTACAATCCGATATGGGGAAACCAACACTTTACTCCAGGGAGAGCGGATGCTGTATTTAGAACATGGAAATCTAAGGGACTAGTTAAAATTCAGGACCTGTATTTGCCCAACTCAGATAGCATGATGCGAACAAATTAAATGTAAGGATAACATAGATAAAAAATATATGTTAATTTCTCCAACTAAGACGTTTCATAAGAACAAGTCAGAATGGTATTATAACCAAACCCTTAACATCTGAATTAGAGAAAATGATAGCTAAGGATAGCCTAAGCAAAGGTGCTATGTCAGAGCTATATACGATTTAATATTGTCCAATTCACAAGAGAATTCAGAAGATAAACGAAATGCCTGGAGTAAAGATCTGGGAACAGAGATCTCCTCAGAGGACTGGGAATCAATATGCAAGAAGGCTCAATCCCAATCAGTCAACACAAGATTAAAAATGTTACAATACAGATGAATAATGAGAACATATATCACACCAGCCAAATTACATAAATATAATAGTAATATTCCAGATCTATGTATAAAATGTATGGAGGAAAGGGGGACTCTATTTCATTGTTTGTGGCAATGCAGTAAGGTCGAAGATTTTGGGAAATACATGAAAAAATATATAAAGATTATCACAAAAGAACTTTTGATTAATCCTGTTTTTTTTATTTTACGACTTTACCCAAAAGGTCACAAGTATACCAAGGGCGAACAAATAATCATAGATATGTGTCTTTTGCACGCAAAAAAAAATCTATTGTGACGACCCCT